>JASDQU010107394.1:283966-296161 GCA_032191745.1 Picea mariana
ACAAGTAGCGCCATGATCAACATCGAGTGCCACATAAGTTTTAGGTGGGCGACAAAGTTTGGTTGCACTTGCAGAAAGAACGCCTTACAGGACCCCATCGGAAGCTTCTCCCACTATGTTATGGTCCATACACCATCCCCAAGGCTATGGGGAGTAATTATTTTGAGCTCAACATTCCTTCTTTCCTTGGCCTGCACCCAGTGTTCAACGTGGACCTCCTTCGGCCTTATATCCCACCATTATTGGACACCTCAGACGTAGCATAATAACTGACACCAACAGAGCTCAAGCCTGACTGCATACAACAGGCATCCAATGATCATATTGTGGACACATAGATCAAGGGAACTCGACAAAAAAGGATCCATCTTTATCGAATCGTCAAAGCAAGGCAGCTCCTGCACCAAGGCAAGTGGCTCACCCGAGGCCAAATTTAGCATAAATTTCCTCATCTGATGGGGGAAATCAATGCAATGGATACCATTTCTTCCTAAGGAGGGAGGATTGATTAAGGTGGATATCAGTGGCCACCCACCTTTTCCAGCTGGCTCAAAACAGATTTCTAGCAATTTTGATAATTTACTATTTTTAGCAGTTTTTCGAGCCCTGAACTTTCGGAGCCGTTTTGAGGCCCTAAACGACATTTTTTGGGGTATGTTGCGGTTAGTGCAACTGTTGTAGTCCTTGGATAGATATTTCCAATGGATATCATACGCCTAAAACGAAGATCGTATGAAAAAGTTACAACCACAGAAAGTTGATGTACTAACTTACCCAAATGGGGCCCAGATGACTTTTGGCGCTTCATCTCCTAAGGTTAGGTTTTTGGATGTTTAGGGTTTTTGAAACTCCTGTTTATTGTAAAAAGGCCTTGAGAGCCTCATTGTATTCATCTTCTTGTGAATGAGCACAGTTGTCACATCTCTTCTCATAGATAAGCCACCACCATTCCAACAAGCTTGTTTTCCGCTGCATTTTACAGTTTCAACTTATTTCCTTATTGAATAGAAAACCAGTTTTATTGTATCTCTATTATTCTGTGTTAAGCATCTGGTAATAATCTGTAGTCATTTCATTCTGCACATAAAATCTGGATCAATATACCACTTGGAAAGAATATGCTCTAGGGTGATTCCTTCCTTCTTCCTTTGCTTATTTGGTGATTATTTGGTTCTTGGATTTATTTTTCCTTTGGATCCATATAAATAGGTATTAAGTAAATGTTAGACAAAAGAGAGTATTCCCACACAGAACAAACAACTTAAGAAACCTCTCACAAAACTAGAACAAATATCATAACACTAGTTGTTTTACATGTTTGAAACCCTCTAAGAGGGAGATAGTCCATGGCCCTAGCCAACATGGAAACTTGATAAAATTTATTAATCTAAAAGAAAAAAAAAATTGTACATAAGATTTTCTCATAATTTATTTTTGGTGAATGACCCTCCATTCTCTTTAAATAGAGATCATGGACCAATTGGGTGTTAATTCATGGATCGATAGCCTTTAGTACCAAGGAGAATATGAGTCATCATATCACTATATGTCTAGAGCATATCATGAACGTCAAATTACATAAATACAAATGCATACTTGTGCATACTAAAGAAACACATTTTTTCCTAAATACAATTGAATCAAATTGATATATATAACTCCTAAGTGTCTAAATATCATAATAGTAAATTCATCAATTTACAATTGATCTTGTTGGTGAAGGTTTTCCATTAAGGATCCCTTATTGTAGACTTCGATATCCATTGTTAATATTGATTTCGTGAAGGATTATTCCTCCTTTTGGTTCTAATATTTAAGACCTAATCCTTGAAATGAGTTGGCTAATTCGTAAGAGGGTTTCTTCTTGGCCTCATAATCAATTTGAATCACCTTGAATCCATTTTCATTATGGAATTTGACATTGATCTCCACTTCCTTACATTACCTATTTGAAAACCCTAAAAACCTCAAAACATTGTTTTACTAAAGCTACTCTCACATTGTTCCTCATTGCTTGGTCTTAGTAATCCTACTAGGGATTCCCCCCTTGAGATGAAGGAGAGTCGACCTAAAGTGGAGAGAATAAGTTATTGAGATGAAACTGGTGACCATCCTAACAATTTTCCCTTGAGTTGTACCTTGTGGATTATGGATTTTATCATTACGTACAAATTGAGTGGTAACCGAACCAATTAAATGATTGAATATTTAAGAGACTAAAAGTAATGAGGATTGAATCACAAGAATGAATAAATTGTACTTGGGAATATAAATGTCTAATGTATGTTGTTTCATAAATGTAATGTAGTAGACCAAGATTAAATTTCTATGTACAAAACTACTAATGTGAACAAGGAGGGAAGTTAGCCTAGGATGAGAATCCGATGGAATGAATTGAGATATTTGTGGATATAGTTATAGAAATTGTCGAACTAAATATATTAAATATGACACATTTATTATGGCCACCTATTCTATGTGAAGGGACCTATTGTACAATATAAATACACATGATGATGGAATGATTGAAGACAATTCACCCTTTAATGGTTTCTTGAATGGAAACTGCCAATGGACCTTGCATATGTACGTGAATGATTTTATTATTGCACATATATAATTCCCAAAAGTGAGGGCATATTTGGTAGAATATTAGAAAATCTAATCTCAAAGGTTCTTCACTTTGGTATGTTTTGGATACAAGGTTAAGGCTTAGTGAGGATCTAGTCCTTCCTATCAATAGACCTAACAAGGTACAAAGAACTTTATTTTCTTTCATTTTTCACCTTTAATGGAGAAAAAATGGTGTATCACAATGATGCAGCCCCCCTTCCCTCCTAAGGATTTTATGACCTCCTAGTCTTGGATCTTCAATTATCTGAACTGAATCATCTCTTCGGGACCCTGCTAGCCCCACAAATAATTTTACACAGGCCTCTTTTTTTCCTAGGCACAGGTCATGTAAGACCCGTGACTCCTGCTAAGACCCTATTCTCTTCTAAAAATTTGAGTGACGACGCTAGATCCCTATGCTAGGACCCTTCTCTTTCACATGACCTTGGGATATGATCTTGGGCCATTCCTCTTTGCAACTCCATGCTTCAGATATTTTGTGAGTAGCTTCCTCCCTTTTTCCTAATCTTTGAATCGACGAATTTACCCGAGATCCAATATACGATCCATGTCTCCTCACAACCAACGATTGTGATATGCTTCAGACTCCAACCTTAGGGTATCTTCCTCTCTACTCTCTTCTTTATTATGGAGAACCTTTCCTCTGAAACACAAGGATCTCCACCACGTTTCCTTCTGGATCCAACGATCTAGACTCACTTCTCTTTTTGCAACTTATTGAAGATTTATCTTTGCGCCATGCAAATTATTCCAAAGTTATTTCTCGTGAACTATCGAATCTACTGCCATGTCCCTCCCAATGATAAACGTTCAGGATCTTCTCCAGGATTCAAAACTTCAACGATATTGCACTCAGCTCAACCAAAAACTCTCGGTGACCGATTTCTCCGGACTTCCAGATATCTTTCCACCTGTTCCTTCGGACAATGGACGGTACCACTTGGATTTGATATTTCTGGACTTCAACGAGTCCTTACTCCTGTGCACACTTAGCACTTCTCTCACAGTTCGAGACTTGGATTTTTCTCATCCTTATGCACTCTTTGATGATACTTTGTGCGCAATGGCACTAATCCTATTGAGCTTTTGTTGCCTCTAATATTTAAGGGTCTCGGCCCTTAACTACTTCAAATATTTTATTGAGCCCTCCTGGAACTTGATCCACTTCATCCTGAGATTTTCAAACCTGAAGCAGGTTCATCTCTATGCCCTCGTTGCACTCGACTGAGCCTTACAACAGTTTCATACATTCAACACTTCATCTAAGTGTTGGCCTGGTGCACTCATAGCACAAGTCTTCCTCCTACTTCCTGAAATCCTTTGGGTTCACTAAAGAAACTCCTACATTTTCTTGAAGCACACTTGCAGAGCTTCTTTCCCTCAAATATTTTAGTAATTGTGGGTTTTCCTCAATTTCTCCAACACTTCAAAACATGTTGGATATGTGAACTCGTTGCACCTGCTCGAAGCAATCCTTGCTGAGATTTCCATAGTGTTCAAAAACTCTGTGAGTTTCCTCCTCTAACACTCCTCTTCTTAGAATTTGAAAGAGAGTTCACTTGTGCATAATTGCACCTGCTCAATGCCCTCCTGGTAGGAGCTCTACAGAGTGTTTAGTAACTTCGGCTACACTTACTTCTGCGTAGGCTTTCCTCCAGGGTATTCAGTAATCATGAGGCTCCTTTTGAGTTGTGATTGCTCTAATGTGCCCTCCTGGAACGTTGTTGTCTGACTCGAAAGAGTTCATATGCGCAATCCTTGCACTAACTATAGAGGTCCAATACCCTGTTGTGCACTCCTTGCATAGCCTAAAGAACCCAAAACAATTTAACAACCTCTCACAGATAGAGAATTCTATCCTTACACTGTAGATGGAAACCAACACACATATACAACATACATGAATGCATAAACACAAAAACAACATTCATAACGCATTCACCACACAGGAATTTGTAAACAGTGAAATATGTTCTTTTGTATTAATATCATAATGTCAATTACAATGTATGAGCTTGGAATGCAACTTAGTCTCATCTCTTATCTCCTCTCCTATCAACAACTCTCAGTAGCCTCTCAACAACATCTATTGGGAATATGTTACAAATATTTATACAAGAGGAGACTCATCCAGTCTTTCCCTCCAACTACTCTAGTGGTTTCTAATCACCATCAAAACTCCTATCTACTGATGCAGATTACAATGAGTGGAAAATATAGTATGAATATGATCTGGATCTCTCCTACTGTCATCCATTTAAGGAAACCTTATCTACATCCTGTATGAAGGCATGACTTGGCTCTACTCAAGACTTATAGCATACACTCACATTAATTACATTTAAAATCTAAAATTCAAGGGAAAATGAGAGGGTTGGCACCTCTCCCCTCCTTGAATGTGCACCAATGTGATTAATAGCTGGCACATGTTGAGGTAGAGCGATTCTCCTACATCATACTCCACTGCTAGGAAAATCATGAGCTCTTTCTCATGATCTCCTCGGCTCTGTTGTTGAAATCCCCCTAGATCCCAAACTTTCCTTTGGATATGTCCACCTGATCCTATTCTTTGTTTCTCATGTTGCTGACCCGTTACTCTTGCAGGCTTCCTTCTCCTTAGCTTCTGCTGGATGGAAGCCTCTTCTGCTGACCTCAACATCAAACTTCTTATATCCTCTATGGATTCTTCCAGTTGCTCTGTTGAGTGGATTTCTTTATGTAGTATTCTTAGCTACAAATCTTATTCCTTATACACATCAAAGGGTAGATAGTCATGATCCCCCATGGTATTTTCTTCCTCTGTGGCCTCAACTTGCCACTCTGCTGCAGAATTCAATTATGTAGGATCATCAATGAGCTATTGCTCATCTATCTCCTCTAACAGGTTATCTTCTATCAACTCTTCTTGTTTTGGTTCAACTCCATCTTCCTCCATCTACTCCTCATGCTAGTATGTTTCCTCTCTTTTCATGACTACATCTTGATGTTCCTTCTCTGGTTCTAGATTATCCAACCAATCCTCCAACAATTTAAACTCCATAACCCATGTTGTGAGCATGTCATATGAATTATCTCCTTCCTCTATTGGGGAAGACTTTAGTATCTTCTCCTTCTCCCCTATGACAACCACAACTGGTTGTCCTTCTAGTTCAGCTACACCTGCAACTTGTGCACTGGCCTCTGCTAGGCTAATTGGTAGGAATATTTGAATTCCCCCAATGATCAGAATACTCCTATGATCCTCCTCCTCTGTGATGGAAGTATTTAAATTATCATCATCTTCATTCACATGGTTTACAACAACATGTGAATCTTCATATGGATGAGGCCTTTCTTCTGCCTCCTTTCCATTTGTCAACACCCCTTGCTGATATGAACTCTCAACTGAGCTCATCTCTTCTCCCTTTCCCACCTAGAAAATTGGGGTGTCTCCTCTTCCCTCCTGGAATTTTGTGTGATTGACTAATCTCTTCTCATTTCCCACCTGGAAATATATGAGATCTCTTCTCCTCATCATTGAGGTTTTCTCCAACCTATGATTCACAAACACAAACCTGCTCCTTTATGTCACTGAGGTTTTCAGCATGCCTCAACCACCTTTTTACCACATGTTGCTTCCTTCTGGCTAAAAAATTTTGAACATGCCATTTTTCTTTTCACTTCATAGGCCATTCGTACCTGTAGTGTACCTTTTCCTCCTGCTGCATCTTCAATGCTATTTTCTCCATTTCTACTCTAATTTCATTGAGCTCCTTGTCAACTTCCTATTTTATTTTTCGCTTGTGTTCTTCTCTTCGACCATGTTTGTATCTTTCAGTAGCCATATATTATTGCTTCATATTCATCCTTTATGGATATCTACCATCTAATGCACATCTTGCAACAGTCTTTCCAGAGCATCACACTCTATCTCCCTGCTCCTGATGTCAACAGGAGAAATAAAGATCTGACACTACTTGATGTTATCAGAATATCTCCTCTGACCTATAGAAATTAAACTCTGTGGCTCTAATACCACTTGGTGCATCCACCCTTCCCTCGGTATTCTTCAACCTCCTGGTATTGGATATTCAATTATTTGATCCGAATCGGCTCTATGGGACCTAGCTAGCCCCACAAATCACTTTACGCAGGCCTCTTTTTGTCCTAGGCGCAGGTCCCATGAGACCCGTGACTCTTTCTAAGCCGTTGTTCTCTTCTAAAAATTTGAGTGATGACGCTAGCTCCCTATGCTAGGCCCCTTCTCTTTCACATGACCTCGGGTTATGACCTCAGGCCAGTCCTCTTCACAACTTCGTGCTTCAAAGATTTTTTGAGTAGCTTCCTCCCTTTTTCTCGATCTCTGAATCAACGAATTTACCTGGGACCCGATCTACGATCCATGTCTCCCCACAGACAAATTTTGTTGTATTCTTCGAACTTTGACCATCATTTATCTTCCTCTCTGCTATTTTCTTTCTTCTGGAGCACCTTTCCTCCAAAACACATGGATCTCTGCCACATGTCCTTCTGGATCCAATGGTCCAGACTCACTTCGCTTTTCGTGACTTCGCAAACATTTCTCTTTGCATCATGCAAGTTCTTTCGAAGTTATTTCTTGCGAACTCTGGAATATTCTACCACATCCCTCCCGACGATCAACATTCACGATTTTCTCCAGGCTTCGAAAATGCGGTGATCTTTCACTCCACTCAACTGAAAACTCCCGGAGAATGATTTCTACGGACTTCCATATCTCTTTCCACCTATTCCTCCGAATGATGGACGATCCTGCTTGGCTTCGATATTGTAGGACTTCAGTGAGTCCTTACTCCTATGTACATTCAACACTTCTCCCACAGTCTGAGACTTGGACTATTCTCAGCCTTATACACTCTTTTCTGAGACTTTGTGCACGATGGCACTAATCCTCCTAAGATTTTGCTGGCCCTAATCTTTAAGGGTCTCGACCCTTAACTACTTCAAATGTTTTCTTGAGCCCTCCTGGAACTTGACACTCATACTCCTGAGATTTTCAAACCTGAAGAAGGTTCATCTCTATGCACTCCTTGCACTCGACTGATCCTTCCGACGATTTCAGATTTTCAACACTTCATCTAAGTGTTGGAATGGAGCACTCCTTGCACATGTCTTCCTCCTGCTTCCCCAAATCCTTTAGATTCACTGAACAAACTTCTACATCTTCTCGATGCACACTTTCATAGCTTCTTTCCCTCAGAGTGTTTAGTAACTCTTGATTTTCCTCAATTTCTCCAACACTTCAGAACGTGTTGGTTTTGTGCACTCCTTGCACCTACTCAAAGAACTCCTTGTAGAGATTTCCAGAGTTTTTAACAACCCTTTGAGTGTCCTCCTCTAACACTCTTCTTCTCAGAATTCGAAAGAGAGTTCACTTGTGCACAATTGCACCTGCTTAAATCCCTACTAGAAGAGATCTACAGAGTGTTCAGTAACTCTTGATACACTTACTTTTGTGCAGGCCTTCCTCTAGGGTATTTAGTAACCCCAAGTCTCCTTTTGACTTGTGACTTCTCTGGTGTGCCCTCCTGGTACATTCTTCTCTGAATCGAAAGAGTTCACATGAACACTCCTTGTGTTGGATGCAGATGTTCCAATACCCTGTTGTGCACTCCTTCCATAGCCTAAAGAACCCAGAACAATTTAACAAACTCTCACAGATAGAGAATTATATCCTTACCCTACAGATGGAAACTAACACACATCTACAACATACATGAACACATAAACACACAAACAACATTCATAAAGCATTCACCACATAGGAATTTGTAAACAATGAAATCTGTTCTTTTGTATTAATATCAGAATTTCAATTACAATGTATGAGCTCAGACTGCAACTGAGTCTCGGCTCTTCTCTCCTGTCTTATCAACAACTCTCAGCAACCTATCAACAACCTCTACTGGGCATATGTTACAAAGATTTATACAAGAGGAGACTCATCAATTCTTTCCCTACAACTACTCTAGTGGTGTCTAATCACCATCAAAATGCCTATCTACTGAGGCAGATTACAATGAGTGGAAAATCTAGTCTGAATTGGATCTATATCCCTCCTACTGTGAGATATTTAAGTTGACCTTATCTACATCCTGTACGAAGGCATGGCTTGGCTCTACTCAAGCCTTACAACATACACTCGCATTAATTACATTTAAAATCTAAAATTAAAGGGAAAAATGAGAGGGATGGCCCCTCTCCCCTCCTTGAATGCCCACCAATGTGCTGAATAAATGGTGTGTGCTAAGATGGAGAGATGCTCCTACATCACATAGATATTGAGGAATCTTAGTCTAGAAAATATAGGTAAGGACAATTATCCAAAAATTATTGTACAACACAAAGGGGCTTATTGATCTAAAATTGATATGGCTATTGTATCCTTCTACTGAGAATATTTATACACTTGTGCAAACCTATATACACAACATAAAAACTAGGTTGAAGACAAATTTCTATTTTAAAAAACTTTTGTATATTTTCACATTCTATCCATTACTATCAATCAAATTTTTACATAAATATGTGCCAATCAATTTTTTACATATAGCATGTTTTAATATTAATATTACCTACAATTTTACCAACACTCCTTGGTGTTGATTTTCATTAACACCATTCAAAGTTTTGAAAAACATCTTTTTCAATATTTCTTCAATTATACAAGAGGAGGCCTCGTGGAAAATCGAACAAATCAATTTAATGGATGGTTATTCTCTCTTATTGTCAATGAATGACCACTCTCTACCTTTGTTTAGTGATGTTTTTTTATTATTTATTTATTTGTATATGATAATTAACTTCAAATCAAGGATGTTTCTTCATTTCAAACTCTATGATTTATGAAAAATAATTCAAACTCTATGATCTATGAAAAAAAAATGTACATTTAAATTTTTTTAAAAATAAACTCTGTTTTCGGTTATGTTTTAAAAAATGTCATCAAATTGAAAATTTTGATAAATAATGAAAAGTCAATGTGAAGACTATAATCTCTAAGTAACATGGACTAATAACCAAATGTGAAAAACATGTATTCATTATTGGCTTCTAGGAATATAAGCATCTAAACTTATTCAATCCACATGGTCCCTAAAATTTGCAACAGGTCAAGTTGAAAAACTTCTTTACATAAGAAATAATCAACATATAAAGTATTTAGATAAATGTTTCAACTAATTAATGGAAACAAAATAAAATATTAAAAACAAATTTAAATATTGTAATAGATATCTAAAACAAATTAGTAGTTTTCAAATTAGATCTCTACCAATAGTGTGGGTTAGTATCTATGTTGTGATTGTCCATGAACATTGTGTTATTCTTGTCTTCAATGAAATTTGACGGTCTGTCATAGGATTATTTGTTTGTTATGATATGATTTATTGTCAAATATGATTAATAATTTATAATGATTATCAACATTTTTCATTTAAACTTTAAAAATGCTAAGAGAGTTGTCAAAACCTTTAAATTTGAGGGGCAGTTTTATTTTTAAATTCCTACCTTGATTGTCTTCTATACCTAGAAAATCCAATAACAATTATATGCAGATTTCTTGATCAACTTTCACATATTTAGATGAATTTTGTGATTTTCATTGTAGAAATATTCCCTTGCATAAACAAGAACTGTATAATTCTTGTCTATCACCAACTTGCAAGAGAAATCCATTAGAAGAGAACTTGTGGAAGATTTTGTTAAGACCTAGACAAACCCCATGTTTTGTGTAAAACCCATTATTAAACCCTAGATATTGAATTATTATATTTGTATGTAGGTTGAAACCCTTCATTGTAACCTTTCATTATAATTGTACCCTTTGTCTCCTACATATATCAAGGAGACCTAATATTGGCATCATCTTATCTCATCTCCTATTGTGTTCTAAAATGGATATATTGTAAAAGGAGGTTCCCCCCTCGAAGTGGAATGTATTAATTTAATTTTTATCATTTAAGGAATTGGACCATAACATTTGGTATCAAAGCATCGATCCTCTGGTTTTTCTTCTTGAAGCGAGTCATCTTAGAATTTTTTATATAATTTTTTCTCAGGGATGATTCAGATAGTGAAAATTAGAGTTTACTTAGACGATATATCAATATAATTTTGATACAACCTTTGATATACATACATTTTGATATATGATCAAAGTAACTTGTTCACAAGTACCTTGATATCTCATCTAAGTAAATTCTAAGTTTTACTATTTGAATCATCCTCGAGAAAAAAATATATACAAAATTCTAAGATGAGTTGTTTGGAGAAGAAAAACCCAAGGATCGATGCTTTGATACTGAATGTTATGATCCATCCTCCATCCTCCATCCATTAGATCACCCTTGAAATGGAATACAAAGGTTTAAGAACTGGAGGAACACATAGGGAACTAACACGAGGTTCTCAAACTATTGAACAAAAACTTGGTTATGTCACAAGATAGGATGAAACAAGATGTAGATCAAAATAACAATGAAATGGAATATGATGACTAGTTTAAAATTGAATTAAGAATGAATAAAAAACCATATATTTTATAGGCTATATCTTCAAAATTATAATGACATAGAAGATCAAATTGTATCACATATATATTGATATGTCATGTAAATAATCTTCAAGTTTTGTTGTCTAAGTCATCCCAAATAAAAAGTTATAGAGAGAACACTAATATGACTTTCTTGGAGAAGAAAAACCCTAGGATCGGTGCTCTGATACCAAATGTTATGGAAGATATGAAATTTTCTCATCATATTCAAGCCAAGAATAAGGCTAACCACAAGTATACTATTGGATCATACACATGAAGCATATATTGTTTTGGGGTTCATAAGACAAGAATACCTCAACCGATAAGGTAGACACCTTAACAATTGGATGAAAGAGGAATAAAGGGACTATGTTTCAAATGTGACAAAACTTACAGTAAGGGGTATAAATGAAATGAGAATAAATTATTCTACATAGGATGTGTTAAGAACCAAAGACTAAATACAAAATCACCACAACAGATATACAAGAACAATATGCAAAATATCCTTTATTACTATCAAACCCTCGAGGTAGGGCAACACCGTACAATGGATCCTATTATGGAAGGGATCCTCTCCTGTTCACTTGCCTCTTCGAGGGGGCTTCCTCCTATTGAGATACAACTCACAATACAATAATTCTCTTCATATCTCATTACAAGACTGAATACAAAAGCACCAAAACAAATATACAAGAACAATATGCAAAATCTCCTTTATTACTATCAAACCCTTGAAGTAGGGAAACACCGTACAATGGATCCTATTATGGAAGGGATCCTCTCCTGTTCACTCACCTCTTCGAGGGGGCTTCCTCTTATTGAGCTACAACTCACAATACAATAATTCTCTTCATATCTCATTACATTGCTTGAACCCCTTTATATAGTGCTACCATCACCTAAGAACATTCTAGAGGAGGAATCTTCTAGAAGTAGAACCTTCTAAGATGTCCTCTTACATTTATTATATCTAATTACCCACTTATTATATCTAACTACCATAG
>JASDQU010107395.1:3274-19745 GCA_032191745.1 Picea mariana
GGGGGGTCCAGAATTACCCTGCGCACCGTTGATATGGGCGCTTCAATCATGGTCGTTGAAGAGGTGCGCCCTCGATTCGGGATCCCCCCCCCTCCGCTTAAAGGTAGAAAGGCGGGGGGGGTCCGAAATTACCCTGTGCGTCGTTGATCCGGGCGCGCTGATCTTTGCCGTCCAAAACTGCTGACCGCTTAATCACAAGCGCATTTGCTCCCCGAGCTTATAGTAAATGGGTTTTTCACCCACTCCTTCGCATTCTAACCCCCTTTACCAGAAATATCGCTAACATAAGCCATACAAAGTCTCATGGTTGCAGAAAGGACATCAGGTAATGGTTACTAAACAATGCTTAATTGAATTTAAAATAGAAGGATAAAGAGATGAAATTCTGTGTGATGTAATTCCCAGGGATGTATGCCATATTTTTTTTGGAAGACCATGGTAGTTTGATAGAAATGTCATTCATGATGGGAGGAAGAATACATACACCTTGGAGAAGAATGGTAGGACACACATGTTTCTTCCAATAGAGAAGAAGAAAGTGAAAGAGGAAGCCAACACAAGCATACTTCTCATGAGTGGGAAGGAACTCCTCAAAGAATTTAAGAAAGAATAGGATATGCAGTTCGTTGTGGTGAGGAAACCTAGAGTTATCCTTACGAGTGCTACAATGGATGATTTACTTGAAGAAATTCGGGAATTGTTGGATAATTTTTCTAACATAATGGTGGATGAGTTGCCTAACTCATTGCCACCCATCAGAAGTATTCGCCATCATATTGACTTGATACCAGGAGCAAGTATACCAAACAAAGAAGCATACAAACTGACACCTTGAGAGAATCAGGCGGTAAAGAACCAGGTTCAGGAATGGTTAGACAAGGGTTTGGTCAGAGAGAGATTGATTCTATGCACAGTACCAACTTTGTTGACTCCAAAGAGAAATGGAGGATGGAGAATGTGTACAAACTCAAGAGCCATCAACAAGATTACCATCAGGTATCGATTTCCTTTACCAAGAATGGATGATTTAGTGGATTGTTTAAGTGGAGAAAATTTATTTTCTAATACAGATTTGAAAAGTGGATATCACCATATAAGAATGAGAGAGGGAGATGAATGGAAAACAACATTTAAAACAAATGAAGGTTTGTATGAGTGGCTTGTTATGCCATTTGGCTTAACAAATGCCCCAAGTACTTTTATGAGGCTAATGAATGAAATACTAAAATATTTCATTGGCAAGTTTGTGGTTGTGTATCTGGATGATATATTGATCTTTAGCAAGACTAAAGAGGAGCATTTGAGACACCTAACACTAGTAATGAGGAGACTACAACAGGAGAAGTTGTTTATAAATCTGAAGAAGTCCTCTTTTATGAAGATAGAACTCATTTACATGGGTTTTGTGATCTCTTCGAATGAATTGAAGATGGATCCAGAGAAGGTCATAACGATCAAAGAATGGCCGTCACTAAAGAGAATGTTCAAGGTAAGGAGGTTTCATGGATTGGCAAGTTTCTATAGGAAGTTCATCAGATACTTTAGTGAAATTTGTGTGTCGATGTTGGATAGAGTGAGGAAAAAGCACAAGTCTTTTAAATGGATAGAGGAGGCCGAGCGGATATTCAATATATTGAAGGAGAAGATAACATAATGACCAGTTCTTGTCTTGCCAAATTTTGAAAAGACATTTCAGGTAAGATGCAATGCAAGTGGAGTTGCAATTGGAGCAGTTTTGAGCTAGGATAATAGACCAGTTGCCTATTTTAGTGAGAAGTTGAATGAGACCAAGAGAAAATACTCCACATTTGATAAGGAGTTCTATGCCATAATTCAATCCCTGAAGAAGTGGAGACATTACCTTGTCCCACGAGAATTTTTCTTGTATAGCGATAACCAAGCTTTACAATTCATAACCAGATAGAAAAAATTGAATCAGAAGCATGCAAAGTGGATTGAGTTTATTCATAATTTTACTTTTGTAATAAAATATATTTTTGGGAATTCTAACAAAGTTGTTGATGCATTGAGAAGGAGATGTTTGATTATGTAGGAATTTCAGGTGAAGACCTTAGGGTTTGAACACCTTAAGGAAATGTACATTGATGATCCAAATTTCAAGGAGGCATACGAAGCATGCGCGGATCTTGTGTTGAGAGATAGGAGCCAATGGGCAGAGTATATGATTCAAGAGGGACTATTGTTCAGGAACAATCATTTATGCATACCAAAATGTTCAATGAGGGACAACCATTTGAAGGAGAAGCATATTGGAGGATTGGCTGGACATTTCAGCCATGATAAAACATTTGCACAGTTGAGCAGTTCATACTATTGGTCGGGTATGAGAACAGATGTGATAAAATTCATGAACAGATGTAGAATCTGCCAACATGCGAAAGGAAAAATACAGAACACTAGATTGTATCAACCATTGCCAATACCAGAGAGGCCTTGGGATGTAATAAGCATAGATTTTGTGTTGGGACTGCCAATAACACAAAGAGGATTTGAATCCATATTTGTGGTGGTGGATAGATTTTCAAAGATGGCATATTTTATCCCATGCTAGAAGACTAGTGATGCAACACATGTTGCAAATATGTTTTTCAAGGAATTTGTAAGACTTCACGACCTATCTAGAAGCATTGTCTCGGACATAGACACAAAATTTGTTTGTCATTTTTGGAGAACACTGTGGAAGAAATTGGGGACAGATTTGTCCTTTAGCTCAGCTTATCATCTTGAGACAGATGGGAACACTGAGGTGGTAAACAAAATTTTGGGAAACTTGTTGAGAAGTCTGGTCACTCAGCATCATAACTAGTGAGATCAGATTCTGCCAAATGTAGAATTTTTATACAACGACTCGCCAAACAGAAGCACTGGGAAGAGCCCATTCCAGATAGTGTATGGAATGCAACCCAGGGGAGTATCTGAGTTGAGAGACTTGGAACATAATGAGATCAGAAGAAGTGGAGCAAAAGATTTTGCTGCAGAAATGCAGATGCTCCATAGCCAGATCAAAAGACAATTACATAACTCTAGCCAAGAGTACAAGCGCAGAGTTGCTCAACATCACAGAGAACTTCAATTTGAAGTGGGAGATCAGGTTCTGGCACATCTCAAAAAAGAAAGGTTCCTTAGGGGAATGTATAACACGTTAGAAATGAAGAAGATAGGACCATGTAAGATCTTAAGGAAATTTGATTAAAATGCCTATGAGATTGAGTTTCCATATGATGTGGGCATATCACCCATATTCAATGTTTTAGACCTGTATCCTTACAGGAAAGATGATACAGCGGGATCAGAAGATCAAGATAAGATTCAGTGGGAGAAACAAATGGCTATAGCAGATAAACCACAGATGGAGAAGATTGTTGATGAGAGAATTAGAAAAAAGAATAGGAGGAAGACCTATTTTGAATATCTAGTCAAGTAGAAGGGATGCCCAATAGAAGATGCCAGTTGGGAGAATGAAGATGATATCCAGAAGCATGGAAAGTCGGTGCAGGAGCTCATGGACAGGAGTCCATTAATTTTTTTTCAAGGGGAGTATGATGCAGGAGCATCATCAGTGTCATTCGCGAGCACACGTGCCAAGAAGGTTCAGCACTCGAGAATCATTTTGGATCTCAAATGCTGGGAGTTACTGTGAATCTTTTGAAGAGCTGATAAGATTGATAGAAGATCAAACGTTTGGAGGTGGAATGATCAGAGAGTTACACTCCGAGTCTTGAATGTAACTAAACTTAGGTAGTAGTTAGAGTATTTTTCATTCTTTTAGTAGATGAATAATCAGGGGGGGTGTTATTGGATAAATCCGTAAGTGCGGACACAAACCGATCTCCCTAGATCCACCTGGATCGAGAACAAAGCAAGACAGAATAATACTTTTTCCCTAGATTTAGACTATTGAATGAACTAGAAGGCAAGAATCATGAACATACTTTATGATTGCTTCCTTTGGTCTTTGTTGTTCCAGCTTCGCTTCAATGCTCTTGTGCATTCAAGACCAGGACAACTCAAACCAATCGAAGTGAAAACAACTCAATATATTCAATAGTCAATCTATGTATATGATCAAGGAATTATACAATAAAGTAGACTTAGCTTTATGGGAAAGGGACATATTACTGTATCATATTGATGGAAAGCAAAAGTTACAACCTGAGCCTTGATGTTGCAAACCTCCTTTCGATGACCCTTGGCTCTGACACACACACTTTCTCACTTGCATGAAGAAGATCAACCACCTTTGATAAACTTGCTAGAGTTCTCTAGCTGTTGTAGCATCTGTCCTTCACACAATCTTTCACTAATTCTCCAATGTCTTATTAACCTTGTTTGCTTCTAACCTTTTCCATGAGAATCCCCTCAATATATAGGAGAGAATGAATTAGTTACTTGGATAAGAAGGATCCCAAAATATCAGGAAATCCAGTACTTAGATAATCATTCGAATGCCATCTCATCATTCTAGAAGATTCCCTTCTAGAAGCTTTGAGAATTCATCTTTTTCCCTTCTTTAGAAAGTGTTTGCACCCTAGAAGTTAGACACAGTGCGAACTTCTTGCACCCTGGCTTAAGGCAGCCTGCGAGAATCATGCATTCTCACAGGCAAATGTATTAGTAGCCTGCGAACCATCCTCCAAAATGTCATTTCTGGAAAGAGATGAAGGTAACTTTTCTCAGGAGAAATTTCTAATGAAGAGCCTGAGTACACCATTATCAATACATCATCATGACGACCAAAATCATGGGTAACAGGGGGGGAACCCTAAGGACTCTCTGAGATAAATAGAGGTTTTGTACACCCGAATGGGGCTACTATGAGTTATTATGATTTTTTGAGTTTTATTTGTTGTTTGAGAATAGTTGTAGCCATTTTTATTTTCTAAATGAATATAACAGAAAAAAAAATTGATCCAAATGCATGGGGTTGTTGTTGTTTGTGATTCTCTGTAATTGTCTTTTCATCAATGAATGATTTTCATTTCGAGTATCTGAAACTATGATATGTTGGTATAAGTTTCAATTGTTTCTCTTCGGAAAAGTAGTGCAAGGTGTGAACACAAAAATGCAAGGAGTGTGTTAACGGGATCTGTGTCAATCCTAAAGCTCAGAAGGGATAGCACAAGATTTTTCCTTTGCAAGGAGTGAAAAGCGGCTACTGCAAGGTGTGCACAGTCACTCACAAGAACCAAGTCTTGTGTAAGAATATGTTGCAAAGAGTGCATAGATCCAAAATTCTGCTAAGTGTCAAGGAGACTCCATAAGAGTCAAAAGATAGAAGGTGAGATCCCAACTTGATTTGAGCCATTGGATCCAGGAAGATCGTGGGTCGTTGATCTAGAGCCATCGCAATCTCGACTGTGGGGAGAAAGGAGGTAGATAAACCCCCAAAGTTGCGAGACACGAAGTCATGACTTGATCACATTCGTTGATCAAAGGAAATTCGTGAGCCGTTGATCTAGCGCCATCACAATTTTGGCTATCAGAAGAACGAAGGTAGAGAGAACACCAAAATCGTGAGACGAGAAGTCGCGACTTGATCACAGTCGTTGATCAAAGGAATAAGCTGGGTCATCGATCGTTCCTAGATCATCGGGACCATCCATCGTCAAGAGGACAGGTGGTAAGAAATTGACATTTCATTGATTCGTCGAGTGAGGAAGTCAAAGAGGGAATCAACGAGAACTCGCGATACATGAAGTTCCGACGTGCTCGAAAGGCTTAGCCCCAGGTTATAGCCAGAGGTCATATGGAAGAAGTAAAGGGAGAATCTACATGAGCTAAGCCCCTATCACAGTTTGGGACTCGGGGGTTTGAAGAAAAAAGAGTCGAGTCATTCGTATTGCCAACACGCGAAATGCGACACTCCTTTTGTGTAGGCAAGTAGTCACAACCCATGATCACGTGAGTAGAGGCTCATGTCGGGTGCTTGTACGCATAGACTGAGTTTCATAGTCAAACCTGTGGATTTGTTTGTTAGATTCCAGCAGGGAATCAAAGAGCTTCTACAACTCGCAAATTTGAACGATTTAGAGATCGAGAGGTCAATGGACCTTGCGAAGGGTAGGGGGTATGCATCATGAAGAGAGAGAATGTTACAAGGAACATTGACGCATGAACGATAAAGGAAGGGCCCGACATGATGTCACAATGATGAAAGAAGGACACATGGCGCCAATGTGCACTCATAAATGAAAATATTATGGTTATGAGAAGTGCGCATGTATTTTAAATTATTAATTTTTTCACTTCTAAATAATATTTTAATTTATTTTTAAAAAAATTAAATTTTTTAAATTAGAAAAATATATACCTTCAATACATATTAAGGCAAAAGTGATTTGGTGTTGTTAAACTATGAATTAAATACAATTTCTACTACTAAATAAACAAAATAAATATTTAGTTTATTTTAATAATATCTTAAATTATTAAATTTTGATTAAATAAAATAAATGTTTAATTTATTTTAATAATATTTTAAATTATTAAATTTTTATTTCAAAATAATATTTTAATTTAGATTAAAATTTTATAAATATTTTAATACATAACCCAAACCCAAATACATATTAAGGCAAAAATGATTTGGTATTATTAAACTATAAATTAAATGAAATTAAATTTCTATTAATAAATAAATAAAATAACCCAAATACATATTAAGGCAAAAAAATGATTTGGTATTATTAAACTATAAATTAAATGAAATGAAATTTCTATTAATAAATAAATAAAATAAATTTTTAATTTATTTTAGTAATATTTTAAATTATTAAATTTTTTATTTCAAAAATATATTTTAATTTCTTTTAAAATTTTATAAATATTTAAAATTAATATTAATAAATATGAAACAATTTAGAATTCTAATTTTATTTTAAAAATATTTTATTCCAACATCTTATTATATATTTAAATTTAATTAACTAATACAACCACAACATAATTGTGGTTGATGAAGATTGTTAAAGTTATTTTTTAATTTACAAATACTAAATCTACTTTAAAATTATTTTAATTCTAGTATAAACCCTAATCTTATTATAATCCTAAATTAAATATACTATATGTTTATAAATTAAATATACTTTATGTTTATAAATTAAATACAAAGTATAAATATTCATCAACCACAATTCTAAAACTTTGCTCAACATCAATGACCATGGTAAAACATCAATGATGAGTCCAAAATGCTACTCACCAAATGGGTGGTAACTTTCATCTCACTATTTCATAGCCTCATATTCTTATTGAGGCTAAATGATGAAGAAGCAATATCCCAATTAATGGGATATGCCTTAGATGTATACTATTGCTTAAATTTATTTAATGGGATATGTTTTAGATATATACTATTACACACTGTTTAAATTTTCGATCGCATCTCATTAAATGTTATTAAATGTTATCATGAGGAGAGGGTATATTGAAATTTTTTGAATTAATTAGTTTTTTAATAAAAAATAAGTAACGTGAGTGTGAGATTTATTGATACAAGAATATTTTTTGTAATATCTATAAATTAATAAGATTTAGATTTTAATCTTCTTGCATGTCATTGTGCTTTAATTAATTATTAAATTATCTTATTAATAGAAATTATTGATTAACATGTGTGTCACATTTAACATGGAGTCTTTTAATTAATCTTAAACTGCCATATTTAACATGCGGTAATTTAATTAATCTGCTTTAATTAATCTGATTAATACAAATTATTGATTACCATAAATGCCACATTTAACTTACAGTGTTTTAGTTAATCATTCAAACAACTTATTAATACACATTATTGATTACCGTGTGTGCCACATTTAGCATGCAGGCATCACCATGGCTAAAAATATTTAGGGTTCAGGCGAATGGAAAACAATATTTAAGGTTCTGACGGACATTGGCGAACTAATTTTAGGGTTCCGACGGAAGACATTTAGGTCATTGGAGGGTTCTACCATGCATAGTTCTACATTAACTTATAGTATGCTCTACTTTAACTCAAGGAAAAGAAAAAAATAACTCAATTCCAAAAATAAAAGTCCAATTTTGAAAAAGCTAATAAATAGAATGTTTATTCCAAACTTTAAACGCAAAGCAACAGTTGTTCACGAGGATAGCACTCTAAGTAAAGCGAAGCAACAATCCAATACAGTGGAATCACCTTTGCGTCTGTGTAAAGCTTGAAGTGCTCTAATGGAGGTTCTTCCAGACGATCTGGTTCGAGAGTGCTTGCTAAGAGTGCCTTACACATCACACAAAAACCTGAAAGCCGTGTGCAGAAGCTGGAAAGCTATGGTGAGTAGCCCTAAGTTCTATGCGGACAGAAAGATATCTGGGATGAGCGAGCACCTCCTATGTTTTATTCAAAGAGATCTGAGGGTAATGCCCGAGAATTATATCTGTAAAACTCACGCCTTTACGGTAAACGTATATGACCCTGTGAAGGGCACCTGGGAAAGCTTATCTCCCATCGAAGATCCTGACTTTGCTGGAATACCACATTGGTGTCACTGCGTTGTTGTGAATTGGAAGTTGGTTCTCATAGATGGATTGTACCTGTACGATGCGAGTCTGATGAAAACGGTATACATCTACGACTTTGAGTCTGCCAGATGGAGCCGCAGATCTGACATGCCTACACCTCGATCCTTCTTTGCTTGCTCTGTCGATTCTTCCACCAGACTTGTCTACGTAGCTGGCGGGATCGATGACCATTTCAACCCTCTGGCCGCTGCAGAAGCTTATAACGTGGAGGAAGACAAGTGGGAAATTCTACCTCCAATGATCCAACAGCACRGCCAGGGATGCCACGGTRTCTTCATGRAAGGTAAATTCATGGTGTTGAGCRGAGCCGAATTCGACACAAGTGCAKAAKTTTTCGATCCGAGTGCGGGAACGTGGAGAAGGTGGGAAGATATGTGGACTTTCAGGGGAGAGCTATGGAAAAGTTGTGTGGCTTCTTTTTCTGGGGAGTTGTACTCTTTCACTAAACAACAGGTGATGATATATGAAGCTGAGAAAAACGTTTGGAGTGCTGTAGCTTCTCTTCCGCAATACATTCCCTTCTTTACGTGTGCTACACAGTGGCGCGATCAGATTTTTGTCGGCACAGTGGAGGGTAGTGCGATCGCCCCCAACAGTTATATGTTTAACCCGTCAACCAGGCGGTTGATTGAATTTAACGTTGATGGTGCGGGTGTCTTTGCGGGCACTGTCATATCTGCGGCAACCGTGGAGATTTGAATAAGATTAGTCATGATCTTTTTTTGTCAACTGGGTGTAGTTTGGATGGTTGTGAGGAATGATTGTTATTTCTCCATCAGAATTTAATTCTCATAATAATATGAATAAAGTTTATAATGATTATATTGTAATGACTTCGAGCTTATATGTATTGAAAAGTTGTCTTTGATTCAAAATTAAACAGCAAAACAATTGTTATTTATTGTACCAAACTTATTTATTTATTGATTCTAGTAATTATTCTTCCAAATAATCAAAACCTTAAAACCTATATTTTTATGAATTAAAAAAACTTATATCCATTAGAAATGGACACAAAAAGTGCACATTGCACCTATGTATTAATGTTTGAAATGCAACAATTAGTGTATTAATGTTTGAAATACAACAAGTAGGAGCCAGCATTACATTTAGTAACTAATATAAATATGCTCTAAAAGAACCCATGGAAATAAGGCAGGGATTGAATGCATAATATTCAAAGCACAAAGAAACACAGAATAACTATATTCTGAATACCTGAAAAAACGTTTGAAGTGTACTGCTATACAGATGAAGAAACCATAACTATTTTTCAAACCGGAGTCATAAATACATATAAATTAACATATTTTTATTTATTTTGTTGTTGGTTCAGGCCGATGCAAGTGAAATCCAGTCGAATTCTACAAACCAGAGTCATGAATACATATAAATTAACATATTATTATTTATTTTGTTGTTGGTTCAGGCTTACAATGCATTTACTATGGACCCTCAAGAGTACCTTCTGCTCAGAAATTTATGGACCCTCAAGAGCTTGCTCAACTTGTTGAAGACATGGAGATTTTTTATCCTAATAATAATCTCCAGTAAGAAGAGGAGGGAATCATTTTTAGTTCTTTATACAAACTTGTGTTTCTTTTAATTTTTTCCGATAGGTTTTCTACTATTGTGAATTGACAACAAATTCCAGAACTAAACTGGATATGAACAAATTTAAAGTATGGTAAGTTCTTGCATTGCTTCACATGTTAGAGCGACTCTAAACACGTTCAAGTTTCCAAAGAGAATAAGGGTCTGAATTTCCTTGTCTGATTGGGATATTGTTTGACCAAAAGCTGGCCACTCTTCTTATGGTATTTAATGCATGTTGTAAATTATACTAACATAGATCCACCTAGTCTTCACTTTTTTCAGTGGTAGAGTTTTGTTTAAAATGTGAAGATATGAGTAAACACGTGAATCTCATAGATTTCAATATTTTGTTGGTTGTTCGATAAGTCCAGGATATTGACAGTGACACATCATTATCATTTTATGATAAAATGATCTTAGTTTATATATATATAATCTATTTTAAAATTGTTGTCAATTAAATACTAAATTGATATATAATTATGCCGAAAGGCGTACATTTATTGATAATGGGCAGATTTAATAGGGGTTTAGTACTTAATAAGTTTTTTATGAACATGACTAAATATGGCTGGAATATTCTTAGTAGTCACACAAAATAAATGGCTATGATTTCAATCATTAACTTCCTAGCTATTATAAAGACATCAGTTTATGTGTTTACTTTTTTACATTTACCTAATCATATTTAAAAATTACTTTGATAGCGGTCTGATTGCATAAATGAAACTCAACCATTTATTTGTTAATCAATAATAAAATTTAATATATTCTTTTAAGGATTCTTTTGATCTTATCAACCTTTAGGCATTGATCAGCTACAATTATGTGGCTCTGCTAGTTATTTTTACTTGTGAGATAAAAGATCCCTAAGTAACAGTTTAAACACTTTGATTTCTCAAATCTATGAATATATTATTGTATAATAAAATATTATATCGTTATATAATATTGTATAATAAAATATTATATCGTTATATAATAGAACATTTAATTGTTAAAATCTATAAATATATTACGTATAATAAAATTATATGTAATATATATAATAAATAATATATATTAAAATATTTAAAATTATTAGTTATATGTTAATTTATTAAATTACATATGGGATATATTATGTATATTTTTTTTTACAAATATATAAGATATATATTTTATATATATTTATAAATCTTATATATTTTATATATATTTATAATTTTATAAATGTATTAAATATATTTGGAAATGGAAAATAGATATATTTACAAACTTTCCATACTTAAAATAAAATCAAAGTTTTTTTTTTAAATTATTATGATGTTTGGTTTTTTAAATAACATTATTATATTTTGAGATTAATTTCAAAGTTATAATTTTTAACAATCTTTGCTCATTAATATTTATGTTGTCATTAAAGTAAAATATAAAAATCTTGTTGTTGGTGTACCACTTTGGAAACAAGATCATCAATAATGTATCATTTATATAACTGAGATGAGATGGGGACTCAACACCCAAGCCTTCTATATGGAACAAAAAAGTGAATGATCTATAAACCATGAGAATTGAATAGCAAAACATTTCTCATCACTTGGTTACTTAGGCTAACGAGGGTCTAGGTTGAAGAGGTCTAAGCCACCAAGTTTCTTGCATCCCATTAACATCTTCATATGATAGTAAACATCATTTGTCTTTAGAAATTGTGAGTTACGAGCTTGGATGGTGGGTCTAGAATCCATGAGGTCATTGCTTGGAACACCTCCTCATCAGTGATGAAATGTCGAAGGACTCGAACATTGACTTTCGTGAGGTCCATCTTGACTTTGATTTTCAACAGGGTATGATCTTGGTAGGCCTCAATAGATCTTTCAGTTGCATCAATGAGATGATAGAATGAAATTTGGAATGGATCAAGGAACTCCTGCTTAGGCGATCAGAGGAGCATCTACAGGAGAAAGGAGCAGAGGGAGAGAACATAATTCCCAGGTTCGAGTGCAAACCAAGGAACGAAAGGGTAGTAAAAGGTTGGGGAAGAGGCACCAATAAAGAGAAATGGAGGACAAAGATAGTCGAGGAATGAGGTTTGGAAAGAGGTAGAAGGGGAAATATAAAGGTCGAGATTTCTCGTCAACAAGAAAAAGGAACGAGGTAATGATGAACAAAGAACTGGGTCATAGAATACATGATAACAAGGAGAGTAACTTTCATAAGTTGTAGTGTGCAGTAAATGATCCACATGCATGAAGAGTATGGGGCTGGTGTCATTATAGGATGAGATCAGACGAGGTGACGTTGAACTAGGAGGATAACACGAGGTCTGAAGTTGGCAGGTTTATAACACATTATAAGAGTTGATGGGGGTAGGAGGGGGGTGACAGGTGCCAACCGATGAGGATGCCAAGTGACACTTTTCCTTGAGAGGCGGTTCCATGTATCATCACTTTCCTATCACTCTATATGGGAGGCATGGTCAGCTTGGGAGAGGGTGGAGCAGTCATAGTGTAGGGGGGATGGGGGGACAAGGTCCCAGGTAGTGTCTAGGGGGTTGTCTTCTCTCTAGATTCTTTCATTAGCTAGGTGGTCAGCAAGTTTGTTGGTTGATCATTGATATATGATAACTCCCACCACAGAGAGGAGAGAGTGAACTCACTCTAGAGTTCCAGTCTCGAGATACTAGTGATTTTACTTGGGAGAGAAGCACACTAGAGTTTCTTGAGCATGCAACAAACTTCATCTATTAATTTACAAGTTATTTAATAATTAAATTCATCATAAATAATTGAAAAAGATATGTGCTTTGTAGTTGTTATGTTAATTTAATTTATTTKTGACATACCATGTTATTAATGCTTGACTTTGYGAARCTTATTTGATTTCAAAGAAAAATTGAAAAATATATTTATTTCATGGTTATTAAGTTAATTTAATTTATTTTTTTGCATACCATATTATCCATGCTTGATTATGTGAAACTTATTTTATTTCATAGCTTGATTACCTGAAACTTATTTGATTTCATAGAAAATTTATTGAAATAGTTTTCTTCCTCCACCCCTCCTAAATCTTGTATGTATATTATTGATAAATGCTTGACTGTATGAAAATTATTTAATTTCATAATAAATTCATTGAAATAGTCTTCTTTCTCCACTCATAAATCTAGTATGTTATTGATAAGTAGTTAATGATTAATACCTTATATTTGGATTTTTAAATTGTAACATTTGAATCTGGTTATCATAACAATAAATAATAATAAGACTTTTAAGTTTTAACATTTGAATCTTGAAAAGCTCCAATTCATTTCTTTCATCTTTGTCATTTTAAAGAAATATAATGTTTAAGACTTCCATCCCTACATTGTATTTTGATTAATTTTATTACAATGTCTATTCTAATATCTAAAATTACCATGCATTATGTGTATTAATATATCATATACATTAATTAAAATAAAATAAAATAACAATTTCTTTTACTAACATACTGGTTCAAAGATTATGCCAAGCATAAAGTTGTATTTTAATTTACATTTCACTTGAAAACTAATCTTCCTTTCCCATATTTTAAAATATTAAAGCTGAAGCAATTTTTAATATTTTAATTATTTTGTAATTTGTTTTTGTTAAAATTTAATAATGTCATTTTTATTTAAATTAATTATAAAATGTATTAAATTATAAATATTGGCAATTTCTAAAACTAAAACTCCTACTTATAAGTTCACCATTTCATCACATAAAAATTTATTAGTCCATGCCAAACTTATGAGTCTTTATCAAAAAAAATAAACCATACACTTGGCCATGTTTAACTTTTAATACATCTATTATATTATACTCCTAATTTAATAGATCTCTAACTATTTTTTTTACATGGTTTGTAATTTTTTTAAATTTTTCTCATTAAACAGTTTGCAAAAAATTATTTATTTGCAATTTTATTGGTCATAAAATTTCAAGTGATATTGTAAATTTCACTCCTTTCAATGTATTTTTTTTTTTATTTCCTATCCTAATTTTTTTAGGATTCTCTCCTTCCATTGTATTTTTTTATTTCCTATCCTTACTTTTTAGGATGATTTGTAATATGCATCACTTTTCATACTTCATTATTACATAACTTAATTTTTTTCATTGTTAGGTAACCTAAGTTTTATGCTTATTTAAGTTTTAAGTTTGTTGTTGTTGAAATACATTACAATATGCAATTTTTTTTTCATTTTTTTTATTGTTACATAATCTAAGTTTTAAGTTTGTTGCTAGTGAAATACATTTTTAGATAACCTATAGTTTATTGAGCTGCAAATATACTAATCTAATTTGTTTGAAAAAACAAAAATATCATGAGGGAGTGCCACCTATGTCAGGGATTTAAACTAGTCTAACACAAATAATCAGTTTTCTATTGAGTTTTCTTTGAAAGTGTTGAAGTTTCAAAGAAACAAGTTTGCAGAATCTTTAAATAACTATGCAACCACCTCATCAACCTCCATTTCTTGCATTAAATAACTATGCAACCACCTCATCAGCCTCCATTTCCTTGACAAATCTGAGGCCACCATCTCTGCTACCTGACCTCATCTCCACTACCTTACAACATCGTTTTCACTATAGGGCCTCAACAATACTCATGTCCTTGGTGTACAAATCAAATTCTCAGATTACTTAGGTAGAAGAGCAAAGCCATACTGGACAAAATGGCAAGACACCTACTGTTGTTGGAGGAACAAAATTGATGCTATGAAAATGTATAATTGTAAGTCATTTAGTCAATCATTCAATCTAATATTTGTGTCTCTTTACTCTATAATCAAATCTTTGTATCTCTTTACTCTATATAAAAACACACACTGAATTTAACTTATCAGTTATTATATAAAAAAAGGAATTTAACTTACCAATCACTGTAAAAAAAATGAATTTAACTTACTAGTCAAAATTTAATTGTTATTTCATATGCATTGTCTGTACTATGAACATATCCACAATGGCCATAAGTAAACTCAATAGTTAGACTCCTCTACATTCTTAAACATAAAAAAAAAAATTGTACATATACATAAGTAAACTCAAGTTTATGTTTAGATGAATAAATTAGCTTTCTTCTGGATAGGTATTCTCTAAGGATCACCAACCAAATGAAGGCCATTTTTATTTTAATCTAATGATACTCAATTTTTCTATTGTCGACAAGTTATACACGACACATGGTTTCACTCCTCCCCACGTCTCCATTTGGTGACTGAAATGAATACTTTTTACCAGTTTGCATTTCAAAATACTTTATAACAATTCTAATTTCAATTAGATTCATGAATATTATTCGATATTTTGAGTATAGCTTCGCCATAGGAACACATAGATCGATGAAGTATCTTATCCAAACTGAAATAGGTGGATTTCGATTGATCTCCCCTGAATAAAGACATCCCCCAAAGATAGGTTATATATGTACCTGGACAAAATAATTACTAAAGGACCCAACAGTCGAAACCGAAATGGAGAACCTGTACACTTTATTCATATATTTTCTCTAATTCGTTATGCGAATAATTCTAATGACTCATTGAATGATTTTGTTAGTTAAACAGTTCACAAGCATCCCAGAGGTCCATTGAATTGAATCTGGGAGCTCAAATACCATTTTGTAAACCTGCTTGATCCTTTATGAATCCCTTTGTTACCTCCGTAGTGTTGAACATAACGCCTGTTGTCTTGCGATCAATCCCTGGACATAAATAAGGTTTCAAAATGTTCTTTAGGTATCTCATAGAAATCTGCAATTTAACAACAAATCAAATGAAAATCAGATATAATATCTCTCCCAATATAAATTGTTACATTGTTACAAGTCAATTTATACCATAATTTGATTACATGAAAAATTAGAACTTTATTTTCGCGATTGGATGGAAAGAGAACTCTCCCAAATCAAATCTGTAGCCACAAAAAAATAGGGTTATGAATGTTTTTTAAGACTAAAATTCATTTTTTAAAATCCTAATTTATGTAAATTAATGCAAGATTTCGCAAGTCAAATTATTTATCCATTTTATGTGTTGAACATTAGAAGAAATTGTTTCAAAACATGCAATCTGATTTGGAATTATTAGTTGTGTTACACAAATTCCAATACAATTAAATTTCTAAATTTTTTTTGTTCGGGAAATAATAAATGCATAAACATATCCACTATAACAAGGAAATAACAATAGTTATTGTACTTGTATAAATAACCATATTAGAAATGAGAATATTTTTTAACTTAAAATATCACCAAATATAATTTAATTATCGAATATCCAGCTACTAATCACCCT
>JASDQU010107395.1:19795-35638 GCA_032191745.1 Picea mariana
GAGGGTAATGCCCGAGAATTATATCTGTAAAACTCACGCCTTTACGGTAAACGTATATGACCCTGTGAAGGGCACCTGGGAAAGCTTATCTCCCATCGAAGATCCTGACTTTGCTGGAATACCACATTGGTGTCACTGCGTTGTTGTGAATTGGAAGTTGGTTCTCATAGATGGATTGTACCTGTACGATGCGAGTCTGATGAAAACGGTATACATCTACGACTTTGAGTCTGCCAGATGGAGCCGCAGATCTGACATGCCTACACCTCGATCCTTCTTTGCTTGCTCTGTCGATTCTTCCACCAGACTTGTCTACGTAGCTGGCGGGATCGATGACCATTTCAACCCTCTGGCCGCTGCAGAAGCTTATAACGTGGAGGAAGACAAGTGGGAAATTCTACCTCCAATGATCCAACAGCACGGCCAGGGATGCCACGGTGTCTTCATGGAAGGTAAATTCATGCGGAGCCGAATTCGACACAAGTGCATAATTTTTCGATCCGAGTGCGGGAACGTGGAGAAGGTGGGAAGATATGTGGACTTTCAGGGGAGAGCTATGGAAAAGTTGTGCGGCTTCTTTTTCTGGGGAGTTGTACGCTTTCACTAAACAACATGTGATGATATATGAAGCTGAGAAAAACGTTTGGAGTGTTGTAGCTTCTCTTCCGCAATACATTCCCTTCTTTAGGTGTGCTACACAGTGGCGTGATCAGATTTTTGTCGGCACAGTGGACGGCAGTGCGATCACCCCCAACAGTTATATGTTTAACCCGTCAACCAAGCGGTTGATTGAATTTAACGTTGATGGTGCGGGTGCCTTTGCGGGCACTGTCATATCTGTCGCAACCGTGGAGATTTGAATAAGATTAGTCATGATTTTGTTTTTTCAATTGGGTGTAGTTTAGATGATTTTGTTTTGTCAATTGGGTGTAGTTTAGATGGTTGTGAGGAATGATTGTTATCTTTTCCATCAGTGTTCAATTCTCATAATAATATGAATAAAGTTTATAATGATTATCTTGTAATGACTTCGAGCCTATATGTATTGAAAAATAAAATTTATAATGATTATATTGTCATGACTTCGAGCCTATATGTATTGAAAAATAAAATTTATAATGATTATATTGTCATGACTTCGAGCCTATATGTATTGGAAAGTTGTCTTTGATTCAAAATTGAACAGCAAAACAATATTCTGAATACCTGGAAAAACGTTTGAAGTGTACTGCTATACAGATGAAGAAACCATAACTATTTTACAAACCAGAGTCATAAATACATATAAATTAACATATTTTTATTTATTTTGTTGTTGGTTCAGGCCGATGCAAGTGAAACCCAGTCAAATTCTACAAACCAGAGTCATGAATACATATAAATTAACATATTATTATTTATTTTGTTGTTGGTTTAGGCTTGCAATGCATTTACTATGGACCCTCAAGAGTACCTTCTGCTCAGAAATTTATGGACCCTCAAGAGCTTGCTCAACTTGTTGAAGACATGGAGGTTTTTTATCCTAATAATAATCTCCAGTAAGAAGAGGAGGGAATCGTTTCTAGTTCTTTATAGAAACCTGTCTTTTCTTTTAATTATTTCCGATAGGTTTTCTGCTATTGTGAATTGACAACAAATTCCAGAACTAAACTGGATATCAACAAATTTAAAGTATTGTAAGTTCTTGCATTGCTTCACATGTTAGAGCGACTCTAAACACGTTCAAGTTTCCAAAGAGAATAAGGGTCTGAATTTCCTTGTCTGATTGGGATATTGTTTGACCAAAAGCTGGCCACTCTTCTTATGGTATTTAATGCATGTTGTAATTATACTAACATAGATCCACCTAGTCTTCAATTTTTTCAATGGTAGAGTTTGTTTAAAATGTGAAGATTTGAGTAAACACGTGCATCTCATAGATTTCAATATTTTGTTGGTTGTTTGATAAGTCCAGGATATTGACAGTAACACATCATTATCATTTTATGGTAAAATGATCTTGGTTTATATATATATAATCTATTTTAAAGTCGTTGTCAACTAAATACTAAATTGATATATAATTATTTTTACTTGTGAGATAAGAGATCCCTTAAAGTAACAGTTTGAACATTTTGATTTTTCAAATCTATGAATATATTATTGTATAATAAAATATTATCACATTATTGTATAATAAAATATTATATCGTTATATAATAATAGAACATTTAATTGTTAAAATCTATAAATATATTATGTATAATAAAATTATATGTAATATATATAATAAATAATATATTAAAATATTTAAAATTATTAGTTATATGTTAATTTATTAAATTACATATGGGATATATTATGTATATTTTTTTTTACAAATATATAACATATATATTTTATATATATTTATAAATTTTATATATTTTATATATATTTATAATTTTATAAATGTATTAAATATATTTGGAAATGGAAAATAGATATATTTACAAACTTTCCATACTTAAAATAAAAGTTTTTTTTTTTTTTTAATTATTATGATGTTTGGTTTTTTAAATAACATTATTATATTTTGAGATTAATTTCAAAATTATAATTTTTAACCATCTTTGCTCATTAATATTTATGTTGTCATTAAAGTAAAATATAAAAATCTTGTTGTTGGTGTACCACTTTGGAAACAAGATCATCAATAATGTATCATTTATATAAATGAGATGAGATGGGGACTCAACACCCAAGCCTTCTATATGGAACAAAAAAGTGAATGATCTATAAACCATGAGAATTGAATAGCAAAACATTTCTCATCACTTGGTTCCTTAGGCTAACAAAGGTCTAGGTTGAAGAGGTCTAAGCCACCAAGTTTCTTGCATCCCATTAACATCTTCATATGCTAGTAAATATCATTTGTCTTTAGAAATTGTGAGTTACGAGCTTGGATGGTGGGTCTAGAATCCGTGAGCTCATTGCTTGGAACACCTCCTCATCAGTGATGAAATGTCGAAAGACTCGAACATTGACTTTCGTGAGGTCCATCTTGACTTTGATTTTCGACGGGGTATGATCTTGGTAGGCCTCAATAGAGCTTTCAGTTGCATCAATGAGATGATAGATAGAATGAACTTTGGAATGGATCAAGGAACTCCTTCTTAGGCAATTAGAGGAGCGTCTACGAGAGAAAGGAGCAGAGGGAGAGAACATAATTCCCAAGTTCGAGTGCAAAACAAGGAACCAAAGGGTAGTAAAAGGTTAGGGAAGAGGCACCAATAAAGAGAAATGGAGGACAAAGATAGTCGAGGAATGAGGTTTGGAAAAAGGTAGAAGGGAAAAGATAAAGGTCGAGATTTCTTGTCGACAAGAAAAAGAAACGAGGTAATGATGAACAAACAACTGGGTCATAGAATACATGATAACAAGGAGACTAGCTTTCATAAGTTGCAGTGTGCAGTAAATGATCCACATGCATGAAGAGTATGGGGCTGGTGTCATTACAGGATGAGATCAGATGAGGTGACGTTGAACTAGGAGGATAACACCAGGTCTAAAGTTGGTAGGTTTATAACACATTATAAGAGTTGATGGGGGTAGGAGGGGGGTGACAGGTGCCAACCGACGAGGATGCCAAGTGGCACTTTTCCTCGAGAGGCGGTCCCATGTATCGTCGCTTTCCTATCACTCTATATGGGAGGCATGGTCAGATTGGAAGAGGGTGGAGCAGTCATAGTGTAGGGGGGATGGGGGGACAAGGTCCCAGGTAGTGTCTAGGGGGTTGTCTTCTCTCTAGATTCTTTCATTAGCTAGGTGGTCAACAAGTTTGTTGGTTGATCATTAATATATGATAACTCCCACCACAGAGAGGAGAGAGTGAACTCACTCCAGAGTTCCAGTCTCGAGATACTAGTGATTTTACTTGGGAGAGAAGCACACTAGAGTTTCTTGAGCATGCAACAAAATTCATCTATTAATTTACAAGTTATTTAATAATTAAATTCATCATAAATAATTGAAAAAGATATGTGCTTTGTAGTTGTTATGTTAATTTAATTTATTTGTGACATACCATGTTATTAATGCTTGACTTTGTGAAACTTATTTGATTTCAAAGAAAAATTGAAAAATATATTTATTTCATGGTTATTAAGTTAATTTAATTTTTTTTTTTCATACCATATTATCCATGCTTGATTATGTGAAACTTATTTGATTTCATAGCTTAATTACCTGAAACTTATTTGATTTCATAGAAAATTTATTGAAATAGTTTTCTTCCTCCACCCCTCATAAATCTTGTATGTATATTATTGATAAATGCTTGACTATATGAAAATTATTTAATTTCATAATAAATTCATTGAAATAGTCCTCTGTCTCCACTCATAAATCTAGTATGTTATTGATAAGTAGTTAATGATTAATACCTTATATTTGGATTTTTAAGTTTTAACATTTGAATCTGGTTATCATAACAATAAATAATAATAAGACTTTTAAGTTTTAACATTTGAATCTTGAGAAGCTCCAATTCATTTCTTTCATCTTTGTCATTTTAAAGAAGTATAATGTTTAAGGCCTTCATCCCTACATTGTATTTTGATTAATTTTACTACAATGTCTATTCTAATATCTAAAATTACCATGCATTATGTGTATTAATATATTATATACATTAATTAAAATAAAAAAATAACAATTTCTTTTACTAACATACTAGTTCAAAGATTATGCCAAGTATAAGGTTGTTTTTTAATTTACATTTCACTTGAAAGCTAATCTTCCTTTCCCATATTTTAAAATATTAAAACTGAAACAATTTTTAATATTTTAATTATTTTGTAATTTGTTTTTGTTAAAATTTAATAATGTCATTTTTATTTAAATTAATTATAAAATGTACTAAATTATAAATATTAACAATTTCTAAAACTAAAACTCCTACTTGTAAGTTCACCATTTCATCAAATAAAAATTTATTGGTCCATGCCAAACTTATGAGTCTTTATCAAAAAAAACAACCATACACTATAACATTTTTGCCATGTTTAACTTTTAATACATCTATTATATTATACTCCTAATTTAATAGATCTCTAACTAAATTTTTTTTTGCATGGTTTGTAATTTTTTTAAATCTTTCTCATTAAATAGTTTGCAAAAAATTATTTATTTGCAATTTTATTGGTTATAAAATTTCAAGTGGTATTGTAGATTTCACTCCTTTCAATGTATTTTTTTTTATTTCCTATCCTAATTTTTTAGGATTCTCTCCTTCCATTGTATTTTTTTATTTCCTATCCTTACCTTTTAGGATGATTTGTAATATGCATCACTTTTCATACTTCATTATTACATAACTTAATTTTTTTCATTGTTAGGTAACCTAAGTTTTATGCTTATTTAAGTTTTAAGTTTGTTGTTGTTGAAATACATTACAATATGCAATTTTTTTTCATTTTTTTCATTGTTACATAATCTAAGTTTTAAGTTTGTTGCTAGTGAAATACATTTTTAGATAACCTGTAGTTTATTGAGCTGCAAATATACTAATCTAATTTGTTTGAAAAAAATAAAAATATAATGAGGGAGTGCCACCTATGTCAGGGATTTAAACTAGTCTAACAAAAATAATCAGTTTTCTATTGAGTTTTCTTTGAAAGTGTTGAAGTTTCAAAGAAACAAGTTTGCAAAATCTTTAAATAACTATGCAACCACCTCATCAACCTCCATTTCTTGCTTTAAATAACTATGCAACCACCTCATCAGCCTCCATTTCCTTGACAACTCTGAGGCCACCATCTCTACTACCTGGCCTCATCTCCACTACCTTACAACATCGCTTTCACTATAGGGCCTCAACAATACTCATGTCCTTGGTGTCCAAATCAAATTCTCAGATTACTCAGGTAGAAGAGCAAAGCCATACTGGACAAAATGGAAAGACACCAACTGTTGTTGGAGGAACAAAATTAATGCTATGAAAATGTATAATTGTAAGTCATTTAGTCAATCATTCAATCTAATATTTGTGTCTCTTTACTCTATAATCAAATCTTTGTATCTCTTTACTCTATATAAAAACACACACTGAATTTAACTTACTAGTCAAAATTTAGTTGTTATTTAATTTGCATTGTCTGTACTATGAACATATCCACAATGGCCATAAGTAAACTCAATAGTTAGATTCCTCTACATTCTTAAACATAAAAAAAAATTGTACATATACATAAGTAAACTCAAGTTTATATTTAGATGAATAAATTAGCTTTCTTCTGGATAGGTATTCTCTAAGGGTCACCAACAAAATGAAGGCCATTTTTATTTTAATCTAATGATACTCAATTTTTCTACTGTCGACAAGTTATACACGACACATGGTTTCACTCCTCCCCACGTCTCCATTTGGTGACTGAAATGAATACTTTTTACCAGTTTGCATTTCAAAATACTTTTTAACAATTGCAATTTCAATTAGATTCATGAATATTATTCGATATTTTGAGTATAGCTTTGCCATAGGAACACATAGATCGATGAAGTATCTTATGCAAACTGAAATAGGTGGATTCCGATTGATCTCCCCTGAATAAAGACATCCCCCAAAGATAGGTTATATATGTACCTGGACAAAATAATTACTAAAGGACCCAACAGTCGAAACCGAAATGGAGAACCTGTACACTTTATTCAGAGATTTTCTCTAATTCATTATGCGAATAATTCTAATGACTCATTGAACGATTTTATTAGTTAAACAGTTCACAAGCATCCTAGAGGTCCATTGAATTGAATCTGGGAGCTCAAATACCATTTTGTAAACCTGCTTGATCCTTTATGAATCCCTTTGTTACCTCCGTAGTGTTGAACACAACGCCTGTTTTCTTGCGATCAATCCCTGGACATAAATAAGGTTTCAAAATGTTCTTTAGGTATCTCATAGAAATATGCAATTTAACAACAAATCAAATGAAAATCAGATATAATATCTCTCCCAATATAAATTGTTACATTGTTACAAGTCAATTTATACCATAATTTGATTACATGAAAAATTAGAACTTTATTTTGGCGATTGGATGGAAAGAGAACTCTCCCAAATCAAATCTATAGCCACAAAAACTAGGGTTATGAATGTTTTTTAAGACTAAAATTCATTTTCTAAAATCCTAATTTATGTAAATTAATGCAAGATTTTGCAAGTCATATTATTTATCCATTTTATGTGTTGAACATTAGAATAAATTGTTTCAAAACATGCAATATGATCTGGAATTATTAATTGTGTTACACAAATTCCAATACAATTAAATTTCTAAATTTTTTTGTCGGGGAAATAATAAATGCATAAACATATTCACTATAACAAGGAAATAACAATAGTTATTGTACTTGTATAAATAACCATATTAGAAATGAGAATATTTTTTAACTTAAAATATCACCAAATATAATTTAATTATCGAATATCCAACTACTAATCACCCTTCAACTATGTGAACTTGTGAAAATTCAATCAACCTACAAATATTATTGTATATGCACCATGATGGTGAAGATACAAAATGAGGGGAACCTCTCACAATTATAGTATTATTCTATATACACAATGTTTTCTTTTTTTGTAAGTGAGTGTAAAACTTGTATTACTAAAGGAGGGTTATGATACAAAAAGGGGGACTCCCTGGTCTGCCAAAAAGGAAACCAAACCAAAGGTTCCCAAGTTGCATTTTTTGAAATAAACGAGGGGTGTGATTGGATTGCCACCATGGGAAACCAACCTAGTCCTACCATATCTAGTTTTTGAGAAGATAAGCACAACAAACATGAAAAAAATAGAAGATGAGACTGACACAAGATTGACCAGACTAACTTGACAATAGACTAACCAGACACTAGTCCAAGACAATGATGCGTTTCTTTTCTTCATTCGCCTGGCCTTTGTTCTCCTCCTTCTGGGAGATTGTGAGAGTCTTTATGATATGTGTTGGCGCTTTGTTTTCTTCGGTTGGCATGATGTCCATGTGATGGATGTATTGCGGGTAGAGGTGGAATTGAGTAGCCAACTACTCCATCTTAGCTTTCTGGTCCTTCTCGACCTCATCTAGCATCTTGGTAATGGTTTCCAGGTTGTTGAGGTGACTCACGATTTCATTCAGTAGTTTCTTCTGTTCCTTGTTGTCCTCCAGTCTGGCATCTTCCATTTCCGAGCTCACTTTGTCGATCATCATTTTTGTTAGCCATGCCATCTCCACCGTTTTGTCGTAGAGGGTTTCTCTGGGTTGCATGGCTCCCGGGTCAGTTACCCAGTCTGCTTCCTGAGTCAGAGCATCCCATGCTTTGCCCTTGCATTTTTCTTTGATTTCCTTTTCCAACTAGGTAATGGTTGCCTTTTCTTTCAGTGCAACTAGAGTATGAAAGGTGCCCTCCGTGTCTTTTCCCGCTTACTCCATCCTTGAAACCCATTGAGGACTGTTTGAAGTTTCCTTCCCCAAGGGGTTTCTTTTGCTATGTGTTCGCTTCATTCGCACCATCACATCTAGCCTATGGCAACTCCTTTGCTGGATTCTCAACCTGTTCCTGTCTTCACAGGGGTTCCTCCTTTTCCTTCCCTTGTATCTGTGGTAGCCCCTGCAGTTGTGCTCTTCCTATTTTCATCTATTTCTGTTGTTTCTTCTCTTATTGAACTTTCCCTGCTGCGGGTTGGTCCTTCCAATCATGGTATTCTCGTAGAGGTGAACCTTCCCATCCTTTTCCCCTGTCACAATACATATGATCATGATGACTCGGTCGTTATCCCTATACGGGCCCTTGCCCCTGCTCGCTTGATATCCTACTGTGCTACTCCTCGTACTTGGTCTTTGGTGTGGTTTATCGATACTAGTCTGTGTCAATCCCTCTTGCCTTACATCATTCATTGTCTTCTATTTTCCATCTATAATTTCCCACGGTCTTTCCCCGCAATTCTTAATGTTGTCGTACCCTGGCCTGTTGTATAATCTAATCCTGCATTGTAATTGGTGGTCGAGTCTTGGGCAGTCATATCCTGCCTAGGTCCTTTGTGCCTTTCATTGGGCCTTTCGCTGCCCTCCTCGATGTGACCTTCCTTGCTTAAGCTGTTGTCATGGTCTTTTGTCGCTAGTTGGATGCAGTCTATTCTAAATTGTCCATTCGGGATGTTGATCCAGGTAGTGTCTAGTTTTGGTTCTTCCTTGCTAACCCCCTCATTAGTGATCCTATCTGCCAGGCCATTCACTAACCTGCATAACCAATGCAACTCCACTGTGTTCATCGTTTGTAGATGATCCTAGATTTTTTGTATGGAGTGTGCCAAGCACTATTGTCTCTAAACCTTTCCTACTCTAGTGCCATTTTGGAGTCTCTTCATCGTGTTGATAACCAAGGTGGAGTCACCTTCCACGATAGTGTTTGTCATCCTTTCACAACTTAGAATTTCGAGACCGAGCTCCATGGCTCCAAATTTCGTTGCGTTGTTGGTTGAGTTTCCCATAATCCTAGCATACAACTAGATTATGTTACCACTACTATCTCTAATCACCCCTACCATCCCTGTCATTCATGGGTTTCCTTTTTCCGCCCCGTCAAAATTCAACTTCAGGAACCCTGTCGGAGGGGGTGTCCAGTTGCGCTCTCCTATTTGGAGTTGCGGTGGCCAGCCTATCTGTGTGTTGTTGTGCCCATATTTTAGGTGAAAATCTTCTAGGATGTGGGAGTCCTAGCATGTGAGTTGTAATTTTCCAGTATGGCAGTTGTGGCTTTGCACCGTTTCTCATATTTGTGAGATTATTACTTCCTTGAGATTCCCTTCTGGAAGGCTTTCATTCCCAGAGATGTGTTGATCCCTTTCTTTCCAAATTTCCCATATGATCATCCCCAACATGAGATTCCATCAAAGGTTCACCATTTCATTTTCGTTGTAACTCTCATTCTAGTTGGTTATGGTTGTGTTGATGCTACCTCGGGTCCTATTGGACTGGCGAAATATGCTTGCCGCCCAATCCCATATTTTTGTTGTGTAATTACATTCATCGAGGAGGTGATTCATTGTTTCTTCCTTAGCTTGCAGAGGCGACATCATGATGGGCCTATGAAACCCCTTTTCCTTAGGTTTTCCCAAGTTAGAATTCGGTTGTGAAGCATTAGCGATTTGAACATGTTGATTTTTGGTCACTAGGGGCTACCCCAAATCTTTCCCCTCTATTGTACATGATCTTCTTGGTCCTCGTTCGCGATGTAATTCTGAGATTCTTTCAATTTGAATTCCCCACCATTTTTCCTGCCCCATCTTAGTTGGTCCTATTCTTCTGAGACTACAATTTTCCCTTTCCCCAATTCCTCCTCCACCTCTTTCGTGGGTGTGACATGGAGTAAGGTGTCATCAACGAACTATTGGTACATGGAGGTAGGGAAGTTTTCAAAAGGTTTGATGCATGTTATTTCTTTTGTTGCAGTTTCACATTTTATGCTTCTATTGAGCCCTTTCATCATCAGAATGAACAGGAAGGGTGATAGCGGGTCTCCTCATTTGATGCCTCTTAAAGGCCAAAAGGGTTTGGCTGGGGATCCATTGATTAAGAGAAAGTAACTTGTCATTGAGACTAGGCTGACAATCCAATTGATCCAGTGTTGTGTGAAGCCAAAGGCTTCCAGAGTCTTGACCATATAGTGCCAGCTAATTTTGTCATAAGCCTTTGCTAGTTCAAGTTGGATTATCATCCCCCCTCTCCTATGGATTTTTGGTGTGTGTATCAACTCATGGGCATGGATGATGTTGTCCAAAATTGTCACCCTTCTATGAAACTCGCCTGTTCCTGTGAAATCAGTGTGGGTAGCAGAGGTTTCAATCTATTGGCTATGACTTTGGAGATTATCTTGTAAACCACATTGCATCAAACTATGGGTATATAGAGGTCTAGGGTCATCGATTCATTTACTTTGGGGATTAGAGCAATCATTGTGGATTAGGGAAGTTTTCGAAAGTTTTGATGCATGTTATTTCTCCTGCTGCAGTTGCGCTTTTTATGATTCTACTAAGTCTTTCCATCATCAGAATGAACAGGAAGGGTGATAGAGGGTCTCCTTGTCTGATGCCTGTTAAAGGCCAGAAGGGTTTTGCTAGGGATCCATTGATTAAGAACGAGTAACTTGTCGTTGAGAATAGGTTGACAATCGAGTTTATCTAGTGTTGTGCAAAGCCAAAGGCTTCCAGAGTCTTGACCATATAGTGCCAGATAATTTTGTCATAAGCTTTTGCTAGGTCAAGTTGGATTATCATCCCCCCTCTCCTCTGTATTTTCAGTGTGTGTATCAACTCATGGGCATGGATGATGTTGTCCAAAATTTTCCACCCTTCTATGAAACTCGCTTGTTCCTATGAAATCAGTGTGGGTAGGAGAGGTTTCAATCTATTGGCTATGACTTTGGAGATTATCTTGTAAACCACATTGCATAAAGCTATGGGTCTGTAGCAGTCTGGGGTCCTCACTTCATTTTCTTTGGGGATTAGAGTAATCACTGTGGATTAGGGAAGTTTTCAAAAGGTTTGATGCATGTTATTTATCCTGTTGCAATTGCACTTTTTATGCTTATACTAAGTCCTTCCATCATCAAAATGAACAGGAAGGGTGATAGCATTTCTCCTTGTCTGATGCCTCTTAAAGGCCATAAGGGTCTGCTTGTCTGGTGTCTCTTGATGTATCCTTGTTGATCCCATCCTAATCCCTATTTTTTCAGGATTTTTTGTGGGCTCTTCTAAAAATGGTTGTTCTATGAAAAAACTTAGTATTCCTCTGTCCTTCCTTTAGCCACCTAATTCTAGACTTTTGGTGCCATAGAGTCTCTTCTTGTTGGCATCTTGCTTCCCATTCCTGGGTCATTTGGATCTCTTCCCTCTTCTGATCCTCTATATAGCCCTCATCTATGCATATTTTCTGGAGTTTCCTCATTCTGTCTTCAATATTTTTTTTTCTTGGTTTATGTTTCCAAATATTTCCTTGTTCCACTCCTTGAGTTCATGTTTGATGTGCTTGAGTTTCTTATAAAGTTTGAACATCCTTTTCCCTTGCTCCAGTTTTTCCTCTCGCCACCATTGGTTGATGTTCTCCTTGAAGGTGGGATGTTCGATCCAAAATTTCTCAAATCTGAAAGATCTATTCTTCGGTGTGGTTTGGAAGTTTGCTTCCAATTGGAATGGCCAATGGTTAGGACCCCCCCAGGGAAGGATGTTGTAGTCTAAAGTTAATCCCTACAGAATGATGGACTCCGACAACAAGAATATTTCTAGCCTTGTCGCTACCTGATGTTGATTTATCCATTTGTTGTTCTAGGTGAATTGGCCATTATTGGTTATGATGTCCACCATCTCCACTGTGCCAATGAAAGCTTAAAAGTCTTCCTCATTTCTATCCAATCTCCTGGTGCCTCCTTTTTTCTCCAAAAGTGTCATGATGATGTTGAATTCCCTTGCTAGGATCCAGTGGAGGTTGTTGGAATAGGCTTTTAGGTTTTCTAGGTCTAGGATAATTCTTCTCTTTTCCTTCAACATCTGGGGTCCATACACATTAGTTCATAGAATCACCTTAGTGTTACCTATTATTTTTATGTTAACCAAAAGTGTGTGTCTAGTGGCCTCGGCTGCTAGTAGATTCATCACTTGTGGGTTCCACAAAGTGAGAATATTGCATGCCATCTATTGTCCTTCGACAACCAACATCTTGTACGTGCTCCATTATTTTTTGTTGATTGTTTCCATTTTGTCTACAATGCATTTTGTCTCTTGGATGAAGGAGAGGTCCAGTTGTTCCTTCCTCGTTCTATTTTTAAGGATTCTTTGCTTTCATGGGTTGTTTAGGCCTCTAATATTCCATGTTATAATCTTCATTTAAACATGTTGGGGGGAGTTGGAAAAGAGATTTTTGATCTTACATGAGTTTATTAGTAGAGCTCCTAGTTCCTCTAGGGCTACGTTGTTTGATTTCCCACCTTTACTCCTTCTCATCTGCTTGGGTGAGAGTTGTGGTTGTCCCTCGCCTTCTTTGATTACTAGGTGTCCTATCTCCCCATGCATGCTCTTGAGCCCTTTGGATTTTTGTTCCTCCCTTAGGAGGAAGAGGTATTGGATACGATCTAGTTTCTCCACTAGTACATTTTCTATGCCCTGCCTTTTCTATTGCTCTAGTATGTTCAGGAGATCCATTCCTTCCCTTTACACAATGTCTCTAAGATAGGGATATTCCATACCTACCTCCCTTGGTTTCATTTCCACGTCTCCATCTGCCTCCTGCATGGGGGTGTTGGCATCTCTGGTTTCTCCGTCCATAGGAGTTGCGCTACCCCCTTGTTCCATCTTATTGCTTGGACTATCTATGTTCTCATTCGGCTTTATAAACCCATCCTCATCCTGTTGTATTTTGGTGTTTTTCACTTCTTATTTTTTATTGAGAGGACATTATCTGATTAGGTGTCCATGTTCATGGAATCTTTTGCATCTGAATGGGATCTACTTGTAGTTGATTCTTTGTATCCATTCCTCACCCTTGAATTCTAGGCTTATGGATTTTGGGAGTGCCCCTGAAACATCCATCTCTATGTAGATCCTTGCATAGGAGGTATATCTCCCTTTTAGGTTTGTTTCTGATGTCTTCACATATTTTCAAAGTTTTTTCTCGATTGCTTCAAAGGTGGAGGGTAGCCAATAGTCTAGTGGCAGGGTGTAAAGCCTCAGCTAGATAGGTACATTCTTGAAGGTTTCTTTCTCTAGGGAGAAGTTTTCCTTCCATGGTTGCATGTCCAGTCCTGCTAAGGCATGTAAGCATGCTTCCCCCTCAAAGACTTTATCCTTGTCCTCCAAGTTCATGAATATTGTTGTGAAGAATACTTTTGAACCCAGGTGGAGTTCCACTTCCCTGTCTGGCTTCCATTGATATTTTATCCAGTTGTGCAACGTTCTTTCTATGGGCCACAAACCCTTGAACTTGCAAATTAGTGCATGTGTCTTCATCTGGTCCTAGAAGAGTTGCATTTGTGGATTTTCCTGTATCACCTTGGGTATTAGTGTTGTGTTAGGTTTACACGGGTTTCACCCTTATACCCCATTGGGGTTCGCTGGTTCTTGCGCCATCATTCTGGGTTTCTTTGGCTTCTTCCCCCATACGATCCCTTTTTTCCTATTTTCTTTCCTAATTCTTCTCCAGTCCTAATCTCAAGGTGCTTGTCACTGGTTCCTTGAAACCTACGCCTCGTGGGCCTTCCCCCCTATCCACCACTACCTTCTTGTATGAGGGGGTTCCATTACCACCCCCTTTGGTAACCATGTTGTCGTCTATTGTGACCATGAATGTCAAAACCTAGCTTTCAATTTCTCCAAACCCTAGATCAAGAACTCTAAAGCACACACTTTACATAAAATAACGAAGATAATGCATACACACAATGATGATGAAAGTATAAAATTATATTTAAAGAGATGGATGATATTATTTTTTTAAACTTTTAAAATATCACCCAATAGAATTTAACTCACACATACCCAAATGTTAACGTACATACCTTTTGATCAAACTTCACTATCAATAGTGTTATAAGATGAATCTTTCTTTGCATGACCTCACTAAGGATTGATCACGTACAATGATACATAACACAAAGTTGTGGCTGGCATGATTACTTTGGATCTAGAGGATCTATAATAGGGTATCCATATGAAACTAGAGGATCTAAAACCAAATATGAAGTGGGAATACTTTACCTAAGCTACCGAATTTATATCTAGAAAGGAATATTCTACTACCATTGTCTTTGCTCCTAAATAGAGAAATAGGTTGGACACTTTCAATGTAGTATTTTCCCCTCCCTCCATTTCTAAGGATAAAGAATCTACTTCCTTCGCTACTGGAGAGGAAAGGAAAGTGTGTGGGGAAAATGATGCAATTTTTTATTTATAATGTTAGTTATGACCTCAATTCTTTACAAGTATACCAACCCCCAACTTCATAGCTTGGGCCAAGAAAAAGAAAAATTACCAATCATTCTCGCACTCAAAGTCACTCTTTCATTGACCTTTCTTTAACCTTGTTCTTCACAAAGATATCCAATGAAGAGGTGCTTGGGATTGAAAATCAGCCAATGCATCCCCTGTCTATTGCTACAAAGAAACCATGCTAGGAGATATGTGAAGGAGAGCATGAATCCCAACCATGATCTGTTGCTACAAAGAAACCATGCCAGAAACCATGCCAGGAGATATGGGAAGGAGAGCATGAATCCCCGCCATGATCTGTTGCTACAAGGAAACCATGCCAAGAGATATGGGAAGGAGAGAATGAATCCATATGTAAGCAATAAATATAGTGGGCACTGTGAAGTCTCTGAATTCTATCAATACAATGTAGATATTGGAGATTTCACTTTTAGAGGTGCTTTCTCAAGTGACAACTTCCTACAAGTATCATATTATGCATACACTCGTTTAGACACATGAAAGGATAGTTTTCCTCCTTCTTAAGAGATATGGGTTCAAGTTGTCCAATTATTTATAATTTGTGGATTTTATAATGACACTTATGACCTAGGAAATTTTATTGAAATGAATCAATTATTTGTCCTTTTTTTTTTGTATTTTCAATGAAATTAATAGGGTGTTTTTTTAGGAATATCAGTTAGGCATAACTTCTCTTTAGATGATATAAGTTTTGTTTGGTTGGAAAGATAGAACTTGTGAACAAACCTTACCAGAGTAAACTTCATTGAATAATTGGGTGCTAGAATTTTAGCAAAGCTAGTCCATAGTTGAAGAGTCATGGAGACATTTGTGGTAGATGTCATAGCATAGCATTCTTGCAATGT
>JASDQU010107395.1:58780-82308 GCA_032191745.1 Picea mariana
CCGCTTCATCTGCTTATGAACAATCCATGCCATGGTTTCATCTAGTGTGATCTTTCCTAGCTCCATTTCTACAATTGTGAGCTCTGGTGCAGCCACTAGACCAACCTCTGCACTTTATCCATCTGAATTTTCATTCTAATGCTACGTGAACGAGGGAAGCCACACCGTGGCTCAGCCTAGTGTACCTTTTCTACTCGACAAAAGAGGTTGCACCAGATGGAGCGAGCATTTTCAATGGCTCAAACTCAACTCGCGCGTAGAGCTATTGTGATCAGAAAAACTCCAATGGAAAACGTGGAGGAGGTCTTCCCGAAGGAGCCAATTCAGGTTCATCTGGAGCATCTCCTCTTCACAACCACCAAGCAACTTACTGAGGGAAGCCACCATGGTTTCCACCAAGAAGCAACAAGGTTGAAACACAGGGGAAGATAATTTAGAATAGTATCCCACCTGCTACATAGAGGAGGAGAATCAAGAAGAGTTGGACCCTTTGAAGGCAACACAAGCATATGGATACACCTCAAACAAAGGCATCGAGAGAGGCAAGGATGAGCGCGCAAACATGGAGCAGCAAAGTGCAACATCACCAACACCAAGCGAGGAAGAGGAGAATAGGTTGGGTGGCAAGGGCCTCTCGCCACCTCCCATTTCGTTCATACGGGAACAATGGCGTGTCCCACTATCTTTTTTCCACCTGGAGAACTTTGAATTGATGTTCAATTTGCAGAGCCAGGTGGCAGACGAATTCCACCATGGAACCCTCATAGCCCAATGTTTGGATATGTTATACTATGCCTTCTCCAATGCACTAACAGGGTAGATATGCCAAACTTGTGCGGAGCCTTCCGTGATACTAGCTAGGGAGGGAGCACGGGACGATGATGTCGACATGGCTATCAAGTAATTTCTATGGTTATGCTTCTATTTTCAGTCTTGTTGCTTAGGGTTAGGCTTCTTCTTATGGCTCTTAAGGTAGTCAACATTGTTTTGTCTTGGTCTAAGCTAGCTATATTTTGTAAACATCTGGTCACAGTTCAGACTATGGAACGCCATCAGTCTTGGTTTCCTATAGGCAGGATAGATGGCGAGCCGCCCACTTTTGACAATGCTACCATTGGCTACCAGTTGTTCCAGTTTCTGCTAATTTGGTGGAATAGTCAGAAGCCTAAGCATAGTTGTATTTTTTGCCACTTAATATAGCAGGAGGTACCTCTCTTTTTTACTTCTAAAAAAGAAGTTAAATTTGGCTTTTTATATAATAACTGATAAGTTAAATTCAATTTTTATATATAGAGTAAAGAGATACAAAGATTTGATTATAGAGTAAAGAGCCACAAATATTCGATTGAATGACTAACTAAATGACTTACAATTATACTTTTTCATAGCACCAATTTTCTTCCTCCATCAATAGGTTTCTGGCCATTTTATCTAGTATGGCTTTGCTCTTCTACTTGAGTAATCTGAGAATTTGATTTGGACACCAAGGACATGAGTCTTGTTGAGGCCCTATTGTGAAAGAGATGTTGTAAGAGTTGTCAAAGAAATGGAGGTTGATGAGGTGATTGCATAATTATTTAAAGAAATAAATGGAGGCTGATGAGGTGGTTTCATAGTTATTTAAATCTTTCACAAACTTGTTTCTTTGAAAGTTCAACACTTTCAAAGAAAACTCATTAGAAAACTGATTATTTTTGTTAGATTAGTTTAAATCCCTCACATGGGTGCCACTCCCTCATAATAATTTTTTCAAACAAATCAGATTAATATATTTGGAGCTCAATAAAGTATAGGTTATCTAAAAATGTATTTCACTAGCAACATACTTAAAACTTAGATTATGTAACAATGAAAAAAATGAATTTTTTTTGCATATTGTAGTGTATTTCAACAACAACAAACTTAAAACTTAAATAAACATAGAATTTAGGTTACCTAACAATGAAAAAACTTAAGTTATGTAATAATGAAGTATGAAAAGTGATGCATATTGCAAAGTATCTTAAAAAGTAAGGATAGGAAATAAAAAAATACACTGGGAGGAGAGAACCCTAAAAAATTTAGATAGGAAATTAAAAAAATAAAAATAAAAAAATTGAAAAGAGTGAAATCTGCAATAGGACTTAAAATGTTAGAACCAATAGAAATTCCAATTTGAAATGCTATAACTAATAAAATTGCAAACAAATAATTTTTTGCAAATTGTTTAGTGAGAAAAAATTAAAAAAATTACAAGCCATGCATAAAAAGTTAGGGATCTATTAAATTAGGAGTATAATATAATAGATGTATTAAAAGTTAAACATGGCCAAAATGTTATAGTGCATGGCTTACCTTTGTTTGATAGGGACTCATAAGTTTGGCATGGACTAATAAATTTTTATTTGATGAAATGGTGAACTTAAAAGTAGAGTTTTTTAAATTGTCAATATTTATAATTTAATAAATATTATAATTAATTTAAATAAAAATAACATTATAAAATAAAAATAAAAAAACAAATTACAAAATAATTAAAATATTAAAAATTGTTTTAGTTTTAATATTTTAAAATATGAATTAAAAATTGTTTTAGTTTTAATACTTTAAAATATAAAAAAAATATAAAAAATTGTTTTAGTTTTAATATTTTAAAATATGAATTAAAAATTGTTTTAGTTTTAATACTTTTTAAAAAGGAAGATTAGTTTTCAATTGAAATGTAAATTCAAAAACAACTTTATTTTTGACATAATCTTTAAATCAATATATTGGAAAAAGAAATTGATATTTTTTTATTTTAATTAATGTATATGATATATTCTCAGAAATTATTGTTTTTTAATTTTAATTAATATATATGATATATTATTATTGGCATACACATAATGCATGGTAATTTTAGATAATAGAATAAATCTTCTAGTAAAATTAATCAAAATACATGGTAATTTTAGATAATAGAATAAATCTTCTAGTAAAATTAATCAAAATACATGGTAATTTTAGATAATAGAATAAATCTTCTAGTAAAATTAATCAAAATACAATATAGGGGTCAAAGTTTTAAATATTATATTTCTTTAAATTGACAAAGATGAAAGAAATGAATTGGAGCTTCTTAAGATTCAAATGTTAAAACTTAAAAATCTTATTATTATTTATTGCTATGATAACTAGATTCAAATGTTAAAATTTAAAAATTCAAGTATAAGGTATTAATCATTAACCACTTATCAATAGCATATTAGATTTATGAGGAGTGGAGAAAGAAGATTATTTCAATGAATTTGTTATAAAATTAAATAATTTTCATACAATTAAGCATTTATCAATAGTATACATACAAGATTTATGAGGGATGGAAGAAGAAAACTATTTCAATAAATTTTCCATGAAATCAAATAAGTTTCAGGTAATCAAGCTATGAAATCAAATAAGTTTCGCATAATCAATCATGGATAATATGGTATGCAAAAAGATAAATTAAATTAACTTAATGACCATGAAATACATATTTTTTCAATTTTTCTTTGAAATCAAATAAGTTTCACAAAGTCCATTATTAATAACATGTCAAAAATAAATTAAATTAACATAATAACTACTAAGCACATATCTTTTTCAATTATTTATGATGAACTTAATTATTAAATAACCTGTAAATTAATAGATGAATTTTGTTGCATCCTCATGAAACTCTAGTGTGCTTCTCCCCAAAGTAAAATCACTACTAGGTGGAGACTGGAACTCTGGACTGAATTCACTCTCTCCTCTGTGTGGTGGGAGTTATCATATATCAACCAACATGTTAAATGTGGCCGCTTGATAATCAATAATTTGTATTAATTAGTTGTTTTAATGATTAACTAAAGCACTGCATGTTAAATGTGGCATTCTTGGTAATTAATAATTTGTGTTAATCAAATACTTTAATAATTAATTAAAGAAGATTAATTAAATCACTGCAGGTTAACTATGACACATGGTAATCAATTTGTATTAATCAGGTGCTTTAATGATTAATTAAATCACTACATGTTAAATTTGGCATTTTAATAATTAACTAAAACACTGGGAAATTGGATCTGGAATTGGATTTGAAACTGGTCCATCTACCTATGCTTCGACCTCTACGGGATCTGCTCCTCGATCAACTGGTCCAAGTTAGAGATCGAATCTACGTATAAATCCGAAACGTAGAGAGAGAAAAGCCAAAAATCTTGAAAGATGATGCATTCTGAGCGCTTCGATCGTAAATTGATCACTCTATCCTCGAAATTCGGAGGAGGTCCAAGTTAAATGTGGCAGTTTAATAAATAATTAAAGCAATGCATGTGACACACATGATAATCAATAATTTATATTAATAAGGTAATTTAATGATTAATTAAAGCACAATAACATGCAGGAAGGTTAAAATTTAAATTTAAATTTTTAATTTATAAATAATACAAAAAATATTCTTTTATCACTAAATCTGACACTCACATTGTTTATTTTTTATTAAAAAACTAATTAATTCAAAAAATTTCAATATACCCTCTCCTCATGATAACATTTAATAAAATGCGATCGAAAATTTAAACAATGTGTAATAGTATACATTTAAAACATATCTTATTAAATAAATTTAATCAATAGTATACATCTAAGGCATATCCCATTAATTGGGACATTGCTTCTTCATCATTTAGTTTCAATAAGAATACGAAGCTATCAAATAGTGAGATGAAAGTTACCGCTCATTTGGTGAGTAGCATTTTGGACTCATCTAGGCGTATATTTAATTTCCAAATTTTAAATATACAAATTTGGTGAGTATAGTATATTTAATTTATAAATTTTAATTTTAATTCTAACATAAATTTTAATTTTGATTATTTTAATAGTATATTTATTATTTTCAAATATCTAATAATCAAATCTATTTGAAAATAATTAATAAATTATTAAAAAAGATAAAAATCATTTTAAATTTTGTTGGGATTAGGATTATAATAAAATTAGGGTTTATACGAGAATTAAAATTATTTTAAAGTAGATTTAGTATTTGTAAATTAAAAAATAATTCTAACAATTTTCATAACCACAATTATGTTGTGGTTGTGCTAGTTAATTAAATTTAGATATATAAAAAAAGTCAAAATAAAATAGTTTTAAAATAAAATTAAAATTCTAAATTGTTTCATATTTATTAATATTAATTTTAAATATTTATAAAATTTTAAAATAAATTAAAATATTATTTTGAAACAAAAAATTTAATAATTTAAAATATTAAAAAAAAAATTAAAATTTTATTTTATTTATTTATTAATAAAAATTTCATTTAATTTATAGTTTAATAACACCAAATCATTTTTGCCTTAATATGTATTTGGGTTTTTGGGTTTTGGGTCTGGGTTATGTATTGAAGATATATATATTTCTAATTTAAAATATTTATAAAATTTTAAACTAAATTAAATTATTATTTTGAAATAAAAAATTTAACAATTTAAAATATTATTAAAATAAACTAAACATTTATTTTATTTAATCAAATTTTAATAATTTAAAATATTATTAAAATAAACTAAACATTTATTTTGTTTATTTATTAATAGAAATTGTATTTAATTCATAGTTTAACAACACCAACTCACTTTTGCCTTAATATGTCTTTGGGTTTAGATTATGTATTGAAGATATATATTTTTCTAATTTAAAATATTTATAAAATTTTAAAATAAATTAAAATATTATTTAGAAGTGAAAAAACTAATAATTTAAAATACATGTGCATTCCTCACAATCATAATATTTTTATTTGGGAGTGCACATTGGCGCCATGTGTCCTTCTTTCATCATTGTGACATCATGCGAGGCCCTTCCTTTATCTTTCATGCATCAAAGTTCCTTGTAACATGCTCTCTCTTCATGATGCAGACCCCCTACCCTTCGCAAGGTCCATTGACCTCACAGTCTCTAGATCGTTCAAATTCTTTGATGCCCTACTGGAATCCAACAAACAAATCCACAGGTTCGACTATGAAACTCAGCTTGTGCATACAAGCACCCGACATGAGCCTCTACTCACGTGATCACGGGTTGTGTCTACTTGCCTACAAAAAAGGAGTGTCCTGTTTCGTGTGTTGGAAATATGGGTGATATGCCCACATCATATGGAAACTCAATCTCATAGGCATTTGCATCAAATTTCCTTAAGATCTTACATGGTCCTATCTTCTTCATTTTTAACATGTTATACATTCCCCTAAGGAACCTTTCTTTCCTGAGATGTGCCAGAACCCGATCTCCCACTTCAAATTGAATTTCTCTACGATGTTGATCAACTCTGTGCTTGTACTCTTGGCTAGAGTTATGTAATTGTCTTCTGATCTAGCTATGGAGCATCTGCATTTCTGCAGCAAAATCTTTTTCTCCACTTCTTCTGATCTCATTATGTCCCAAGTCTCTCAACTCACACACTCCCCTGGGTTGCATTCCATACAATATCTGGAATGGGCTCTTCCCAATGCTTCTATTTGGCGAGTCGTTGTATGAAAATTCTACTTGTGGAAAAATCGGATCCCACTAGTTATGATGCTTAGTGACCAGACTTCTCAACAAATTTCCCAAAATTTTCTTTACCACCTCAGTGTTCCCATCTGTCTCAGGATGATAAGCTGAGATGAAGGACAAATATGTCCCCAATTTCTTCCACAGTGTTCTCCAAAAATGACCATCAAATTTTGTGTCTATGTCCTAGACAATGCTTCTGGATAGGCCGTGAAGTCTTACAACTTCCATGAAAAACATATTTGCAACATGTGTTGCATCACTAGTCTTCTGGCATGGGATAAAATGTGCCATCTTTGAAAATTTATCCACCACCACAAATATGGATTCAAATCCTCTTTGTGTTATTGGTAGTCCCAACACAAAAACCATGCTTATTACATCCCAAGGCCTCTCTAGTATTGGCAATGGTTGATACAATCTAGTGTTCTATCTTTTTCTTTTCGCATGTTAAAAGATTCTACATCTGTTCATGAATTTTATCACATATGTTCTCATACCTGGCCAATAGTATGAACTGCTCAACTGTGCAAATGTTTTATCATGGCTGAAATGTCCATCCAATCCTCCACTATGATTCTCCTTCAAAAGGTTGTCCCTCAATGAACATGTTGGTATGCATAATTGATTGCTCCTGAACAACAATCCCTCTTGAATCATATACTCTACCCATTGGCTCCTATCTCTCAACACAAGATTCGTGCATGCTTCATATGCCTCCTTGAAATCTAGATCATCAATGTACATTTCCTTAAGGTGTTCAAACCCCAAGGTCTTCACCTAAAATTCCTACATAATCAAACATCTCCTTCTCAATGCATCAACAACTTTGTTAGCATTCCCAATAATATGTTTTATGACAAAAGTAAAATTTATGCATAAACTCAATCCACTTTGCATGCTTCTGATTCAATTTTTCCTATCTAGTTATGAATTGTAAAGCTTGGTCATCACTATACAAGACAAATTATCATGGGACAAGGTAATGTATCCACTTCTTCAGGGCTTGAATTATGGCATAGAACTCCTTATGAAATGTGGAGCATTTTCTCATTCAGCTTCTCACTAAAATAGGCAACTGGTCTATTATCTTGGCTCAAAACTGCTCCGATTGCAACTCCACTTGCATAGCATCTCACCTGAAATGTCTTTTCAAAATTTGGCAAGACAAGAACTGGTTGTTATGTTATCTTCTCCTTCAATATATTGAAGCTCCACTCAGCCTCCTCTATCAATTTATAAGACTTGTTCTTTTTCCTCGCTGTATCCATCATCGATGCACAAATTCCACTAAAGTCTTTGATGAACTTCCTATAGAAACTTGCCAATCCATGAAACCTCCTTACCTCGAACATTCTCTTTGGTGATGACCATTCTTTCATCACTATGACCTTCTCTGGATCCATCTTCAATTCATTCAAAGAGATCACACAACCCATGTAAATGAGTTTTGTCTTCATAAAGGAGGACTTCCGCAGATTTATCATCATCTTCTCTTGTTGTAGTCTCCTCATTACTAGTTTCAGGTGTCTCAAATTCCTTTCTTTAGTCTTTCTAAAGATCAATATATCATCCAGATACACAACCACAAACTTGCCAATGAAATATTTCAGTATTTCATTCATTAGCCTCATAAAAGTACTTGGGGCATTTGTTAAGCCAAATGGCATAACAAGCCACTCACACAAACCTTCATTTGTTTTAAAGGTTGTTTTCCATTCATCTCCCTCTCTCATTCTTATATGGTGATATCCACTTTTCAAATCTATATTAGAAAATAAATTTTCTCCACTTAAACAATCCATTAAATCATCCATTCTTGGTAAAGGAAATTGATACCTAATGGTGATCTTGTTGATGGCTCTCAAGTCTGTACAAATTCTCCATCCTCCATTTCTCTTTGGAGTCAATAGAGTTGGTGCTATGCATAGACTCAATCTCTCTCTGACCAAACCCTTGTCTAACCATTCTTGGACCTGGTTCTTTACCACCTGATTCTCTCAAGGTGTCAGTCTATATGCTTCTTTGTTTGGTAGACTTGCTCTTGGTATCAATTCAATATGATGGCTAATACTTCTGATGGGTGGAAATGAGTTAGGAAACTCATACACTATTATATCAGCAAAAATACCCAACAATTCCCAAATTTCTTCAAGTAAATCATCCATTGTAGCACTCGTAAGGATAACTCTAGGATTCCTCGCCACAACAAATTGCATATCCTATTATTTCTTAACTTCTTTGAGGAGTTCCTTCCCACTCATGAGAAGTATGCTTGTGTTGGCTTCCTCTTTCACTTTCTTCTTCTCTATTGGAAGAAACATGTGTGTCCTACCATTCTTCTCCAAGGTGTATGTATTCTTCCTCCCATCATGAATGAGATTTCTATCAAACTGCCATGGTCTTCCAAACAAAATATGGCATACATCCATGGGAATTACATCACATAGAATTTCATCTTTATATCCTCCTATTTTAAATTCAACCAAGCATTGTTTAGTAACCATTACCTAGTGTCCTTTCTGCCACCATGAGACTTTGTATGGCTTCATATGTGCAGTTGTCTCCAACTCCAATTTCTCCACCATCTCTGTGGATACTAAGTTGTTAGTGCTCCCACAATCAATTATCACCTTGCATACTATGTGTTTAGTCTTGCAAGATGTCCTAAGGAGACTATTTCTCTGCACTAGCTTCTCAACTTCTGCCTCTGGTTTTAAGAGAAATTTTCTTAGCATTAGGGATGTTCCATCCTTTGCTCCTTTTGCTTTGATATTTCTTGTCTGTGCTTCCAAAATGTGAGATTCACCTTCTCCTTCTTTCTTTCTCTTGGGACATTCCCAAAACTTATGTTGTACCTTTCCACTGAAATAACATCTCACTTCTCCTCCTATTCCTCTTCCTCTTCCACTAGAAGAACTTCTTCCACCATCTTGTCTTCCTCGAGAACTTCCTCCTCTTTTCGAGTGACTATGTGGTTTCTCAATCTTGTCCCTAGACTGATATGTTATGTCACGGGTAAATCCCTTGCTTTTGCTTGGGACTGAGCTCCTACCTCTTCCTCACTGGCTTTGTTTCCTGGCCAACTTCTCCTCTGCCCTTAGTGTGAACTGATAAGAATCCACCAAAGTCCTTATTGACATCATGCTTATTTCATCTCGGATTTCATACCTCTGGCCATTTATATACTTGGAAACTTTCTCTTCATATTTATCTCTCTGATGTTCAGCTTGTAGAAATCCTCTATATATTCTTTAACTGTCATACCTTTTTGTCTCGGGTTCTACAGCTTCTTGAATAGATTGATCTGATAATCTTTGGGCATGAATTTTTTTTCCATCTTGGCTACCATTCTGTCCCAATTCTTTATCTTTTGTTTTCCCTTGCTTCTCCTCTCAGTCTGCATTTCATCCCACCACAGTGTTGGATATCCCTTGAGTTTGGTGACAACATGTTTCACCATCTTCTCCTCGTCAACTTATTCATAGTTGAAATATTTTTCCATAGTTATTACCCAATCCAACAGCTCTTCAACATCTAATTTGCCTTCATACATTGGGACCTCTATCTTGGCTCTAGCTCCCAATATAACAACTGCTCTTCGCAAGAATTCTTTGGAAACATCCTCTCTTGCAGCTTCTTCGATGAAATTCTCCCCCACAAATTATTTACTCTCTGCATCGATGATGTCTTCAGTGTCAGGTGCTCTCCTTTGTGCTACCTCCATCGCCTCTAACCTTACACGAAGTTCTCGCATCTCCCTTTCTACAACCTGATTGGCTAAAGGTTGTTCCATTCATCTCCTTGAGGGAATTGTGTCGACTGTCTCTCACACAAAGAGTGTAACTTTGAGTTCTTTCGTCTCCTTTATTTCATTCACCTGACGTCTACAGACAAAAAAGTCTGCTCTGATACCACTTGAGGTAGACCCCCTACCCTTCGCAGGGTTCACTGACCTCTCAATCTCTGGATTGTTTAAATCTGCGAGCTGGAGAAGCTCTTTGATTCCCTCCTGGAATCCAATGAACAAATACAAAAGTCTGACTATGAAACTTAGCTTGCGCATACAAGCACCCAACGTGAGCCTCTACTCCATGTGATCATGGGTTGTGAGCGCTTAGTTAAACAAAAGGAGTGTCGCATTTCACGTGTTGGCAATATGAATGACTCGACTCTTTGTTCTTAAAACTCCCAAGTCCCAAACTATGACAGGGGATTAGCTCATGCTAGCTTCTCCCTTTACTTCCTCCATATGACGTCTAACTATAACTTGGGGCTAAACCTTCTGAGCACGTCTAAAATTTGCATATTGTGAGTTCTCGCTACTTCCCTCTTTGACTTCTTCACTCGGTGAGTCGGTAAAATTCTAATTGCTTACCACCTATCCTCCTGACGATGGATGGTCCCAATGATTTTAGAATGATCGAAGACCCAGATTCTTCCTTTGATCATCTACTATGATCAAGTCACGACTTCTCGTCTCACGACTTTAGGGTTCTCTCTACCTTCATTCTTCCGATATTCAAAACCGCGATGGTGCTAGATCAACAACTCATGAATTTCCTTTGATCAACGATTGTGATCAAGTCACGACTTTGTGTCTCGTGACTTTGGGGATTTCTCTACTTACATTCTCCTAACATCTGAGACCATGATTGCTCTAGATCAACAACCCACAATATTCCTAGATCCAATGGCTCAAATCAAGTCGGGATCTCACCTTCATTCTTTTGACTCTTATGGAGTCTCCTCAACACTTAGCTGAATTCTGGATCTATGCACTCATTGCAACGAATTCTTACGCAAGACTTGGTTCTTGTGTGTGATTGTGCACCCCTTGCAACAATCGCTTCGCACTCCTTGCAAAGGGAAAATCTCATGCTATCTCTTATGAGCTTCAGGATCGACACAAATCTTGTTAACACACTCCTTGTGTTTTTGTGTGCACACCTTGCACTACTTCTCAGAAGAGAAACAATTGAAACTTATACCAACATATCACAACTTCAGATACTTGAAATGAAAATCATTCATTAATGAAAAGATAATACCACAGAATCACAGACAGCAACAACCCCACGCATTTGGATCAATTTTCTTCTGTTATATTCATTCAAAAAATAAAAATGGCTACAACTATTCTCAAACAACAAACAAAGCTCAAAAAATCATACTTACGTACAACAGCCCCATTTAGGCATACAAAACCTCTATTTATATCAGAGGGTCCTTAAGGTTCCCCCTCAACTATTCATCTACTCAAAAAACAAAAAATACTCTAACTACTACCCAACTTTAGTTACATTCAATACTCGGAGTGAAACTCCCTGATCATTCCACCTCCAAACATTTGATCTTGTTTCGTTCTTCATAAGCTCCTCAAAAGACTCACAATCACTCCCAACATTTGAGATATGAAATGATTCTCGAGTGTTGAACGTTCTTGCCACGTGTGCTCATGGATGACGTTGATGATGCTCTTCCATCATACTCTCTCTGGACAAAAATTAATGGAGTCTTGTCCATGAGCTTCTACACTGACTTTCCATGCTTCTGGATATCAACTTCATTCTCCCAACTGACATCTTCTACTAGGTGTCCCTTCCACTTGAATAGATATTCAAAATAGGTCTTCCTTCTGGTATTTTTTCCAATTTTCTAATCAACGATCTTTTCCATCTGTGGTTTTTCTGCTATAGGCATTTGCTTCTCCCATTGAATCTTATCTTGATCTTTTGATCCCTCTGTATCATATTTCCTGTAAGGATATAGGTCTGAAACATTGAATATGGGTGATATGCCCACATCATATGGCAGCTCAATCTCATAGGCATTTGCATCAAATTTCCTCAAGATCTTACCTTTTCCTATCTTCTTCATTTTCAACTTGTTATGCGTTCCCCTAGGGAACTTTTCTTTCCTGAGATGTGCCAGAACGTGATATCCCACTTCAAATTGAAGGTCTCTATGATGTTGATCAACTCTGTGCTTGTACTCTTGGGTAGAGTTCTGTAATTGTCCTATGATATGGCTATGTAGCATCTACATTTATGTAGAAAAATCTTCTGCTCTGGTGCTTCTGATCTCATTTTGTCCCAAGTATCTCAAATCAGATACTCCCCTGGGTTGCATTCCATACATTATCTAGAATGGTCTCTTCCTAGTGCTTCTATTTGGCGAGCCATTGTATGCAAATTCTTCTTGTGGTAGAATCTGATCCCACTGGTTAAGATGCTCAAATACTAGACTTCTCAACAAGTTTCCCAAACTTATTTTTACCACCTCAGTGTGCCCATCTGTCTCAGGATGATAAGTTGAGCTGAAGGACAAATCATTCCCCAATTTCTTCCACAACTTTATCCAAAAATGACCAACAAATTTTGTGTCTCTATCCAAGAAAATGCTTCTGGGTAGGCTGTGAAGTCTTACAACTTCCTTGAAAAATAGATTTTCAACATGTGTTGCATCACTAGTCTTCTGACATGGGATAAAATGTGCCATCTTTGAAAATCTATCCACCACCACAAATATGGAATCAAATCATCTTTGTGTTATTGGCAATCCGAACACAACATCCATTCTTATTGCATCCCAAGGCCTCTCTAGTATTGACAATGGTTGATACAATCCAATGTTCTATATTTTTCCTTTCACATGTTGGCAGATTTACATCTGTTCACGAATTTTATCACATTTGTTCTCATAAATGGCTAATAGTATGAACTTCTCAACTGTGCAAATTTTTTATCATGGAAAAAATGTCCATCCAATCCTCCACTATGCTTCTCCTTCAAAAGGTTGTCCCTCATTGAACATTTTGGTATGCATAACCGATTGCTCCTGAACAACAATCCTTCTTGAATCATATACTCTGCCCACTGGATCCTATCTCTCAACAAAGGATTCGTGCATGCTTTGTATGCCTCCTTGAAATCTAGATCATCACTATACATTTTCTTAAGGTGTTCAAACCCCAATGTCTTCACCTAAAATTCCTGCAAAATAAAAAATCTATTGCTCAATTCATCAACAACATTTTTAGCATTCCCAATATTTTTATGACAAAAGTAAAATTTTGCATAAACTCAATCCACTTTGCATGCTTCTGATTCAATTTTTCCTATTTGGTTATGAATTTTAAAGCTTGGTTATCGCTATACAAGACAAATTCCCGTGGGACAAGGTAATGTCTCCACTTCTACAGGGCTTGAATTATGACATAGAACTCCTTATCACACGTGGAGTATTTTATCTTGGTCTAATTCAACTTCTCACTGAAATAGGCAACTGGTCTATTATCCTGGCTCAAACCTACTCCGATTGCAACTCCACTTGCATTGCATCTCACTTGAAATGTCTTTTAAAAATTTGGCAAGACAAGAACTGGTCATTATGTTATCTTATCCTTCAGTATATTGAAGCTCCTCTTGACTTCCTCTGTCCATTTAAAAGACTTTTGATTTTTCCTTACTGTATCCATCATTGGAGCACAAATTCCACTGGAGTCTCTGATTAACTTGCTATAGAAACTTGCCAATCCATGAAACCTCCTTACCTCGAACATGCTATTTGGTGACGACAATTCTTTGATTTCTATCACCTACTCCAGATCCATATTCAATTCATTCAAATAGATCACAAAACCCAAGTAAATGAGTTTTGTCTTCATAAAAGAGGACTTCTTCATATTTATCAGCAACTTCTCCTGCTATAGTCTCCTCATTACTAGTGTCAGGTGTATCAAATGCTCCTCTTTAGTCTTGCTAAAGATCAATATATCATCCAGATACACAACCACACACTTGCCAATGAGAGCTTTCAGTATTTCATTCATTAGCCTCATAAAATTACTTGGGGCATTTGTTAATCCAAATGGCATAACAAGCCAGTCATACAAACCTTCATTTTTCTTAAAGGATATTTTCCATTCATCTCCCTCTCTCCTTCTTATCTAGTGATATCCACTTTTCAAATCTGTCTTAGAAAAACAAAATTCTCCACTTAAAGAGTCCATTAAATCATGCATTCCTGATAAAGGAAATCGATGCCTGATGGTGATCTTGTTGATGGCTCTTGAGTCTGTACACATTCTCCATCCTCCATTTTTCTTTGGACTCAAGACAATTGGTACTGCACATGGACTCAATCTCTCTCTGACCAAACCCTTGTCTAACAATTCCTAGACCTGGTTATTTACCTCCTCATTCTCTCGATGTGTTAGTCTGTATGCTACCTTGTTTGGTAGAATTTCTCCTGGTATCAAGTCAATATGACGGCTGATAGTTCTGATGGGTGGACATGAGTTAAGCAACTCATCCACCACTATGTCAGCCAAATTATTCAAAAATTCATGAATTTCTTCAGGTAAATCATCCATTGTAGTACTCATAAGGACAACTCTTTCTTTCCTCAACAAAATGAACTGCATTTCCTGTTCTTTATTAACTTCTTTCAGGAGTTCCTTCCCACTCATGAGAAGTATGCTTGTGTTGGCTTCCTCTTTCACTTTCTTCTTCTCTATTGGAAGCAACATGTGTGTCCTACCATTCTTCTCCATGGTGTATGTATTCTTCCTCCCATCATGAATGACATTTATGTCAAACTGAGATGGTCTTCCAAACAAAATATGGCATACATCCATGGGAATTACATCACATAGAATTTAATCTCTATATCCTCCTACTTTAAATTCAACAAAACATTGTTTAGTAACCATTACCTAGTGTCCTTTATGCAACCATGAGACTTTGTATGGCTTCAGATGTGCAGTTGTCTCCATCTCCTCATCGACATCTCCATAGTCTAAATATTTGTCCATGGCTCTTACCCAATCCAGCATCTCTTCAGCATCTAAGTTGCCTTCATACATTGGGACAAATATCTTGGCTCTAGCTCCCAATCTAACAACCTCTCTCAACAAGCATTCTTCAGCAGCATCTTATCTTGCATATTCTTCAATGACATTCTCACCCACAAATTCTTCACTCTCTACATCTCTGACATCTCCAGTGTCAAGTGCTCTCCTTTGCGTTGCCTCCATTGCCTCTAACCTTGCACGAAGTGCTCACATCTCCTTTTCTATAGCCCGATTGGCTAAAGGTTGTTCCATTCATCTCCTTGGTGGGATTGTGTCAACTATCTGTCATACACACAGTGTAGCTTTGAGTTCTTTTGTCTCCTTTATTTCCTTCGCTTGAAGTCTACAGATGAAAAAATCCACTCTGATACCACTTGTTGCAAACCCCCTACCCTTTGTAGGGTCCGCTGACCTCCTGGTCTTTAGATCATTCAAATCTATGAGCTGGAGTAGCTCTTTGATTCCCTGCTGGAATCCAACAAAAAAATCCATAGGTCTAACTATGAAACTCAGCCTGCGTATACAAACACTTGACGTGATCCTCTACTCCACACGATCACAGACTATGACCACTTGTCTACACAAAATGACTGTCACGTTTCATGTGTCGGCAATACGAATTGCAATAGAGGCTTAGCTCATGCTATCTTCTCCCTTTACTTCCACCATATGAACCTTGGCTATAAACTAGGGCTAAACCTTCCGAGCACGTCGGGACTTTGCCTATCGCAAGTTCTCATTGATTCCTTATTTGACTTCTTCACTTGGCGAGTCAACGAGATGATTTCTTACCACCTATCCTCTTGACGATGGAAATTCACTATGATTTCAGAACGATTGACAACCCATATTCTTCTTTTTATCAACGATTGTGATCAAGTCGCGACTTCTCATCTCATGACTTTGGGGTTATCTCTACCTCTATCCTTCCAATAGACGAAACCATGATGGCACTAGATCAATGGCTCATGAATTTCCTTTGATCAATGACTGTGATCAATTTGCGACTTCGTGTCTCACGACTTTGGGGATTTCTCTACCTCCTTTCTCTCTACAGTCAAGACCATGATGGATCTAGATCAATGACCCATGATATTCCTGGATCCAATAGCTCAAATCAAGTTGGGATCTCACCTTCACTCTTTTGACTCTTATGGAGTCTCCTCGACACTTTCTTGAATTCTAGATATGTGCATTGAGCGAGCACAAGGAGTGTGCCGGAAACCTTTTGGAAAAATATTCAAGTCTGAAATATTTTTAATTTTCAGGAGAAAGAACAAGGAGTGCGCCATAGGTTGAGTGTCTTTAAGTCCTCAAAAGCTCAAGAGGAAGAGTGTTGAGCTTCCATGAAGGAAGAAATTTTGTTGAGGGAGAAAAAGGTTGAGTCCCTTCGAAATCCCAACAGGATCAAAATCTCAGGAGCGATAGTGTTTTCTTTGCAAAGCGTAATTCAAGTCCAAGAAGTTAATTCTTTCTAGAGAAGCGTTGAAGGGGTCGAGCCCCTTTGAATTTTAAATCACTTCAATCTTAGGAGGTACAGTGTCAGTTAAGGCTGAGAATTTAATCTTGCTGAGAAGAAAGATCAAAGGTCAAGCCTTTGAAAAACCACGAAAATTTCCTTCAATAGAAGGAAAGCGCAGAGTCACAACAATGGGAGCTACAGTTGTCATTGGATCAGTTTTTGTAGAAGATTTGGACCATCAGATTGGAGTCTAGGTCGAGGAGTATTGTGCATGAAGGAGAAAAGATATTAGCCATGGGATCTGGATGTGAGAAACAACAATCGTCAGATCCAGAGGAAGTGAACAAGCGTTAAGCGTTAAATTCCTTCAATGCTTTGTGCATTTGAAGGTTTGAGAGTGTGGAGAAGTTGGGACCCCCGAAGTCCCTAAGGGTGGACCCAATCACCACCATTTGTTACAACAAACATGTGTCAGTAGATTGGGTTTGGTATAGAGGAACAACCATCCAGAAGAATGGGAAATGCTCGAAGATAGGATTCCCAGAGTCTTGGGGATCTGAAGCATATCCGAGACATCCACCATAGAGGACACATGGCTAAATATCTAAAGGTTTGGGACCTTAGTACTCTAGAGACATTCTGGCTAAGTGCTAGCGCAAGACTCTTGAATTACCTGGGAGCTGAAACAGATCTAGACCATCCATTTGAGTGGACGCGTGGTAGGATATCTAAGAGCCCAGAAGTTGGGCTCTCCGAAGGAATAAATGTATGAATTCTCCTGGATCGAGGACTCTTGAAGCTCCAAATAGTGAAGCCCATCTCAACCATTGGTGCTAGGGTTATGTGTGAGTGGATCTAGAGATCTGGAGGAATAATACTCTAGAATATTTTGGGTAATACTAAGCTCAGGACTCCCAAAGGGCTGGGAGTCGGACTCCATCTCAGCCATCCGATCATGGCGGACATGTAGATGAAGGATTATCCCTTTTTTATTTCAGCATTCATGATGAACAATAAGTTGGACAAGCTAGGGACCTAGAGTTCATCGATGTTATCCATCCATCAAAGTGTGGTAGTTGTCGATCTGAGGCCTCTGTGAGTTTGCTATTCTAGTGCTCCATAGGATTACAAGTGTTGGGCACCCGGGATTCATGAAGCCAGGAATCCAGGAGCTAATCATATTCATTTATTGAGAGAAGGTGGTGGGTCATTGATCTAATCTTGTGCACACTCATCGGTTCAACGCTCTGGTGGAAATGGAAATCTGAGCAAGGAAAGCTCCTGAAGCCCAAAATCATGAAATGTGCATGGGTTGTTGATATGTTGGAGGAACGAGAGCCATCTGATCCAATTTGTAGCTCGACTCTCCAGGAGAGTTGATTGTTGGAGCAGGTATAACCACTAGAGCATGGACTTTTGAAATTTACCTTTGTCATAGATTTCAACTGGAATTGAAAACTGTTGGTCTTGATTGGTGCTGTTCGGGACTTTTCTTGTTCGCAAGTCTGGAGGAATTGGTGTGATCTATGGTTGATAGCTCTCAGAGACCGAATCTCTAAAGCGTTGGGTTTATCTCCATTTGGGATTAAATCCTGGTCATAACCCTCTATCACATGCTGGTTTGGACAAAAAAAGTGGGCTAAGGCCCAAATATGGTTTTTAAGGGTAACGACACTTAGTAAGAGCCTACGGATTTAGTTTTTGGACCTGAACAGGAAATTCAATGACATGTGATCATTGACAAGGCGTTCTATAGGATCCTAAGAGTCAATTCAGCTCCTGATTTGAACAATCCTAGATCAGGAGGTCACGTGGACCTGAGGAGGGGGTAGGGGTATACACCGCCATATCAATCCATGTGAAAGATCCTCCACGTGTAATGACTAAAATTTTTGGTTTTTCATTTCATTTTTCTATTGATATCATTTGTACATTTTAATTTTGATGTCGATTTTGACTTGGGTTGCCTCTATCCTGCCATTTTGCAACTATTTGTGGAGATTCCTTTGTTTCGTGATTTAGTGCTCTACAATCTCTACAATATGCGCATGTCGTACACAATTTTTTGAAATATCGGGCCAAGTATCTTGTTTGATTACATTTATAACAGATAATCAATCCTCATCCTCCTCGACCAAAATTCCCTCTACCTCAACCTCTACAAAATATTTCTCTATTCCCCTAATTGAAACCTCTTTGAGTGTTATAATGCACACCACTCTCATCTATGTCATTTTTCTCTTCCTGGATCCTATACATATCCAATGTGTGCTTCCTTAGTAGGTCAAACAAACCACATTCCTTTTATTCGTGTTCTACCAATTTGCAAAAATTGCAAAAAAGTTCTTTGGAGTACTCTGATATTTCTAGAGTAATGGACACTCAATGGGATGATGACCCAATTTCTTACCAATATTGCAGTATCCTCCTCCAGGTAGTGGTTTCGGTGTGTCTGCTGCCAAGAACTACGTGAATCTTGGGCATTTGTCCTTGTGGTGGCCCTCCATCCTATACTTGGTACACATTTTTTTCTCATTTTTCCCTTCCCTTGGTAAGCTCAACCAACTAAATTTTTAATGCGACTAACTGTGTCTGAACTTTCTCCATTCCCCCAGTGTCTTTTACCAACGATGAATCTAGTTTCATCACGATTTCCAATGCCTTAGGATGCGACACAACCTTCTGTTGAATCAGTGGTCTACGAATGTGGGGTAGTAATCCTGAAATGAACCATTCTTGATGTTGTTGATCTGAAATATGAAAAGTTAGTCTCCCCATTACATCCTTAAATCATTGATTGTAATCCCATACTGAATATGTTTTCACCTATTTTATCTCCTTTAGATCAGTACTATATTGTGATTATGACTTCAACTTTTTGAACTCCTTTAATAGTGCTTGTTTTATTTCTGGAAAATTCCTAGCATGTCCAGTAGGTGTAATACCCTGTAACTTCATATATCATACTAGTGTGCACCCCCTAAACATTTTCACTAACTGTGCAATCTTCACTGCTTCATCCTGTATGTTTTTAGTGGCCCAAAATATCTCGTAGACAAACAAGTGTTGTTCTAGGTCCTCTAACCCTACTCCATGGAATTTAGGAAGTCTAAGAGTATTATCTACCCCCTCCATGTTGGTTTGTGTATTCCCTCATCTTGGTGATTCTAGTACACTCTAATTTTGACTATGCACACTACTTCCACAGTTTCAAATAATATTGTTCTGTCCTCTTTGGATAACTATGATGGCTTTCGACAAGTCTTCAAATGTTGTTTCTGATTGTGGTGATGCACATTGGGTCATGGAATCAACACAGGATCCTATCTGAGTAGGACTTACTAGATATTCTAGTAGTAGACTGGAATGACACCCCTCTCCTCCTCCTCATATATATGGCATCTCTACAATTCATACTTGTTCACAAGGTTCTTGTACTCCTGGATCAATGTGTGACTCTTCCTTCCCAGCCCCAATATTTTTCCTTTTGTACCTCCTTCCTCCACACAACTCTCCAAATTCATATTATTTCTCTAGTGTACTACCTTCTTGCAACATTGGTCCCTTCCTTCCTCTTTCATGGCTTCCTCCCTTTTCTCAATAAAACCTTATGTTATCCTCCAACTCCCTTATGTGCGCAAAGCCCATTTATTTGTTAGAATTCATTATCATCACATGATTTTCACATAATAACATATTTATCCATGTATTTAATTATTTCAATAACCTCCCACGTGGACCTTTGAAAAAACTTATTTCTGCAACACTGTATCACTGAATGCAATCTATGAAAAATTATGTAACATAACCCCCTAGTATACTATCCAACCAAAAATAAATTGCTTGAATAGTTGTGTTACTGACTAAATTTATCTTCCTTACCTATTCTAGAGTCCAATTCTCTATGTTGCAACACTAAACCTTCCTGTCTTCTCTACTAATCGTTCTATCCAATCGGTCATAATTCCTGGGAATTCACTAAAGAAAATTTCACGTTGATTTGTGAACATATACTTTTGCATCCATTTCTCATCACTCATATAAGTTTAATTTTTCTCTTTTCATGCAAAGTCTTGTTCTTTTTTTTCCAACCATTATCTAAATTTTTTCTTAGTCGACCTCCAAAACATTGTCTTAATCGCAAATTCTCGGTCCTAGCAATGGAAAAATTTGTTGGCTAGTTTTTGGTTTGCGTAGGGGTTGTAAGACCCAACATTTAGTTTTATTGTGACCAAAAAAAAAACCAAGACATTGTCCCTTTCGGCATCACCTTCTTGTAAATATGAAGTCTCACCCGAGGTATCTATTGGGGCTACAAGAACTAGGTTTTTGTAGAAGGAAAAGGGAGGTTGACGCATGAAACATTCTTCCTGATATTAACTTATGTATGTTATCGATTATCACCTAAACTATCACAGCCATACATAAACATTACTGCTTAACCAATCCAAAGACTAAATCCATTTTGTGAAGTATATCATCAATCATAAACACATAAAGACAATTTAAGAACACAAGATGTAATATCCTCTCTAAACTCCTTCTTTATTCATCTCTATCCTACTAACGTTCTATTACATTCATGATGTTTTCATATCCTCACTTCTCTTCTATGTCCACACTCCCACACTCACATACACATACCTCTCTCCCTTTCTCTCCCAATCCCATTACATATTTATACCTCCAAATCTAGGGTTTCAGGTTCTATTCTTATCTATCCCAAAATAACCCATTACAATGCATGGCATAATTAACTGGCTCTTTTCCTTCTTCTACTTCTTATTATTTATACAAATTTTTCGTTGTCCTTCTATTTTCTTTGCACCGTCTCTGTCCTTCATGTCCTTATGTTCCCTTTCTATATTATATGTGAATCATTCCTTCTGCGTGATTCCTTCCTTCTACGCGAATCCTTGCTTCTACGCGAATCCTTCCTTCGGTGTGAATCCTTCCTTCTATGTGATTCCTTATTACCTATATTTTTTATGTTGCATCATGAAAGACTCCAAAAATTATATGGACCACCTTGGAAAGTCTCTTTGGAAAGAAGAATTAGATGAGAGGTCATATGCTTGAGGTAGAGTTGAATACCTTGGATCCTAAAAGTTTTGATAATATACAAGATTTATTTACTAAGTTTAAATCTTTGATATTGAGCTTGGCATCTCGTGGTATTGATAAGTCTAAAAAAGTGGGCCAACTCATTCTAGCAATATTATCCAAGCTATGACCAGAATATTCTTTCTATGTTTACACTTTCCATTTTCACAGGTATCTCATTTGAACAAATTGGGAGATGCCTACCATGGATAAATTCATTGATTCTCTCACACATGAGTAGGAAAAAATCATTCATATGGGCCTAATCAAGGATCCCAAACCACATGCATTCGCCATGCATGATGGAAAACGATCATCCAAATAGAAAGGAAAGGGGAAATCACATCCAAATCCAAAGAAGGAGGGATATTCCAAACCTTCAAGGATTCTAAATTTCTATAGGTTCCAAAGAGAAGAAGAAGAAGAAGGGAAAGTAGTTCACTTACTGCAATAAACCAAATCATGAAGAAGAATTAGATCAATCTTATGGATTAGGTACTTTAACATAACAACCTTGGAAACTTCATTCTAGAAGGAGCCAAGAAGAAGAAGGAAGAATATCTTGCATCTATGAAAGGTAATCATCATTTTCTTGTTGCAATTAATTCCTCATCTGATTGATGGATTGTAGATTCTGGCACATCACATCATATGGCAGTGAAAGAGGAAGTTTTTTCTTGTTTGAGATCATGCTCAGGACCCCCTATTCTCATCAGGGATTATACTCTATTAACAGTAGCAGGAGAGGGGAGAGTGTAACTCCCTAATGGAAATTTTGAGAATGTTTTACATGTTCCAATACTTCTATAAATTTTCTCTCAGTTTATAAAATCACTCAGATAGGTAAAAATGTTGAATTTACATCAGACTCAGTTTATGTACTTGATATGCATGACAATTCCATTATTGCAATTGGTGAAGTGGATCACAAATCAAGGTTTTATAAATTCACTATGTTTGTTTATGATGACACATATTTTATACTTACACATAAGGATAGTACTTTGCATGCACCTCTAGTGAAACATGTAGATACTCTTGTGCTTCCATTAGACATCATAGATGATTCCATACACTTAGATTTTGTACATCGAAATAAGTAGGTAGTATAGCCAGATAAGAAACCAACATTGAAGCTTCAGTAGGTTCCTAAGAGGGCACAGTTTAGACTTCAGGTAACAATTTTCCTGGTAGGGAATCCATTGGATTCGAGAAGAAATCGATCTCAGCATGAGGATCCCTCTCATGTACTTTCAACTTCTGAACATGTGACGCCCATGCATTTCTATATGGTTCAATATTCTGATCCGTAACTCTATAATGAGGTTGTGGGAAATACACTATGGTAAGCATCCATACAGGAGGAGTATGACTCACTCCTAAGGAATCATGCTTGGGATCTAGTTCCACTTCCACTAGAAAGTAATATTTTTAGGTGCATATGGGTCCACATGATCAAGAGGTACAAGGCTAGATAAGTTGCTAAATGACTTCATCAGATCCATAAATATTTCTACATCTTCATGAAGACTTTTAGTGATCGGAAGTTTCATAATTTGCGAA
>JASDQU010107395.1:178970-189025 GCA_032191745.1 Picea mariana
GTTAATTTAATTTATTTTTTTGCATACCATATTATCCATGCTTGATTTTGTGAAACTTATTTGATTTCATAGCTTGATTACCTGAAACTTATTTGATTTCATAGAAAATTTATTGAAATAGTTTTCTTCCTCCACCCCTCATAAATCTTGTATGTATACTATTGATAAATGCTTGACTATATGAAAATTATTTAATTTCATAAAAAATTCATTGAAGTAGTCTTCTTTCTCCACTCATAAATCTAATATGTTATTGATAAGTAGTTAATGATTAATACCTTATATTTGGATTTTTAAGTTTTAACATTTGAATCTGGTTATCATAACAATAAATAATAATAAGATTTTTAAGTTTTAACATTTGAATCTTGATAATATCCAATTCATTTCTTTCATCTTTTTCATTTTAAAGAGATATAATGTTTAAGGATTTCATCCCTACATTTTATTTTGATTAACTTTACTACAATGTCTATTCTAATATCTAAAATTACCATGCTTATGTGTATGTCAATAAGAATATATCATATACATTAATTAAAATTAAAAAAAAAAAAATTCTATAATATATCATATACATTAATTAAAATAAAAAAATAACAATTTCTTTTACTAATATACTAGTTCAAAGATTATGCCAAGCATAAAGTTGTTTTTGAATTTACATTTTGTTAGAATATGAAAGATGTGTGCTCGTTTTACCATTGACAATACCCTCGTCACCCAACCATAGGCCGAAGCCACCCTCCGAGCACCTTAACCTTCACTGAGAATTCCTTCGGAAGCAAACCCTAGGCTAGATAGTCAAACAAGGTGTAGCACATCTTCCTCCAAGGATAGTGCACCAACAATAGCTGATCAGATAGTCCAAACCCTAGCCAAGAGATTGTCCAAGCCAATACTGAAACTCCTAGCTACAGCAGCTGCACCTGCAGCTCTCCTCCACACGTGCACACCAAACTGAGAACTGCAGTGTGCACCAGCTGCTGCTCTTCAATTTTGAGATGTGTCAAATGAGAACTAGCACCCTATATTTATACTGGTTCTGCCAGATTTGTTGGGGCCGAATTCTCCTTCTGGATATGTGTTTGTTCAGTATATTATTATTATTTCTGGTTGACTTCTTCTCTTGGAGGCTAATAACCTAATATAAATTATCTTCTTGAGTCGACAAGAATTCTAGGGTTATTAGCCAACACATTAAGGTTTTCTCTTGCTTTCCGAAGTCTTCTATTCTCATCAATTTTACACGTGGAGGTAAATACCTCCCGCAGTTACCATAATATTAACACTCCCTCCTAGCTAGGGAGGTATTATAGGTAATGCTCTTGAGCACAAAAACATACCATTTACCCGGTAGCATCAACATACTCGTTTAGACTATCTCCTGACTAGATCATGAGCATGACCATCACTATCAGCTGCATCATCTCTCGAAACCATACTTCATCTGAGTAATTAGACATGATGTTGGATAAGTCACACACACCATAGAGTGATACAAATGCTCTGAACTATTTTCCGTCTAGAAAATCTCTGTTCGTCATTCGTCTGGATGATGATTATCTCCAATAAACTGTTGATAGTCTTCAAGGCAATTAGAAAAAATGTAGAACACAACTGTGTATATTCATAGTAGTACATAACTACCTGCCACACCAAGTAACATACAAGTACTTGATCAACAACGTATAGTCATGAACAATGGAACATATCCACCATAGTAGTCTTCATCTACTGTCATGCAGTCTTCATAACAAACATCTGATAGCAACCTGCATAGAAACAATGTTATGATATAAATTGAATTATCTGGGCCAATCTTTCACTCACATCTGTGAGATTTGAAAGAATATCTTCCTCACGAATGGTGAAACATATCCACCACAATTGTCTACATCTACTGTCATATAGTCTTCATAACAAACATTTGATAGCAACCTGCACAGAAACAATGTTATGATATAAATTGAATTATCTTGGCCAATCTTTCACTCACATATATGAACTCTGAAAGAATATCTTCCTCAGAGTAGAATAATGAGATATCTGAACTATTCTTCTCAAGCAAGGAAGAATAATTGTCCTATCTTCTGAACGTGGACCATTCCCCACCCTGGGCCATTCTTCCTACACTAATCAAAGTGCACCCTGGAGAGAATGTATAACCCTAAGGAATGTTGATTCTGGACCATTCCTTCTACACTAATTAAAGTGCACCCTAGAGAGAATGTATAAACCCTAAGGAATGACTCTCCAGAACATTCCCCACCCTAGGCCATTCTTCCTACTCTAATCAAAGTGCACCCTGGAGAGAATGCGTAAACCCTAAGGAATGTCTGTCCCTGATTGTTGAGCCTGGACCATTCTCCACCCTGCGCCATTCCTCCTACACTAATCAAAGTGCACCCTGGAGAGAATGTATAAAACCTAAGGAATGATTGTCCGAACTATTTCCTCTGTTAACCATAAGAGGAAAAGACTGTCCTGCATCAACCTCCAAAACAGACCATTCCTCATGTTAACCACAATGAGAAATCATTGTCCAGCGAGGCGGGCCAGTCTTCTTGAGTAACCCTCAAGAAGAGATACTTCCCTAGACCACTACCCATGTTAACCATAATGGGAATTCGATGTCTATGATACAGCAGCAATTAGACTACTTCCCATGTTAACCACAATGGGAAGTGGCTATTCGTCAGAAGTCTCAATCCACTTTCTGAACAGGAAAGCATTTTTCCAAGATGGACTATTTTTCAAATTTAAAGATGAATGTTTTCAATAATGTTTTCAGTGCTCCCTCCTAAATTGGAGAGTCATTTCTTCCTTTTTCAATAAGAAGGAAGTTGTTTCCATGAGCTCCAGCTTCAGTATCCAAACTCTTCCATATAGGATAGAAGCTTTATCAAAATGTCTTCTTATCTACTCATCTGTGGAGATATGTATTGGAGAATCATTTTCTCCTTTCTGGACTTCATCATGGATAATGTAATGCTTGATTTCAAATGTACTTTAGTCTGGAACACTATGAAGGCTTCATGTAGATCTGAACAATACAGTATGTCATAGTTGGAAAACTGGAACATATCTATGTGGCACTTCTTCTGTCATCATCAGATCTGATCTACTGAGTAGTCATCTTAATGTTATAGGAAATCTTCTCCACGCTTCTGCTATGCACTGGAGATTCTCCACCAAGTTATCTTCTTCTATCTACATACATGAGTCTCTTTCTGGTATGCATCAAAGTCTTGAGATTGATCTTCATACGCTCTTTATTCAATTTCTCTAGAGAACATTCTTTGCATTCATCTGATGTAGAATTCCAACTCATGGATGTCACGGATGATATAATGACTTATGTAGAGATAAGTCTAGTTTACTGGAACAAGTAATCATCTTAGTATTCTCTCTCCATCTGGGAGAACCTCTAGTTCTAGATCTCACAATGATTTCATTCATAAGTCTTTCATACACTATTCTTCATCATGACTTTCAGTTCTTCTGCTTGATTGCTTTTATTGATTTCATATCAGGCTGGTAATCTTTTGATTCTTAATATTATGACTGGTTGTTCTGGATTTTCTTTCTTTCTTGGAATGTTCATGTTCTTCTTCATGTTTTTCTTTAGTTCTTGGGTCCATGGAGTTTCTTATAGATTCCATTCCCTAGAGATTCCACTTCTTCCTTTCATCATAGGATCACGGATCTGGATGGACAACCGGGAATACTTTAAGGCTTCTCTTCGAAGAAATATTCTTTTCTATTTGAACTGAACATGTACTATCTTTCATGGCTGCTACCGTGGATATATATATTTCATCATCTTCAATGAATCATATGATTAGCTCTCTCCTAATCCTTGCTTCATGTATAAGTGCATATAATCGGCTCCCTCCATCTAACAGATGCCATGATTCCATCTTTGTTGTTTTCTAAAAAATGTCATAAGTCCTTTTCCAATTTCCTCTTGATTGTTGACTTATTTCTGTCTTTTCTTTTTCTAAGTCTCTTAGTGATTGATTCGGCTTATCTTGCAATAGCTTCCTTGTGATTTGTATTTCATTCTTTCATGTGTATTATCTAATGATATCTCTTTTCATCTTCTTTGTTCTTTAGTAGGTATAGTTCTTATTGGAACACATTATCTTCCAAGAGATAGATATACAAGATATGTATAGAGATGATGCAAACAAGGTATGTATAGAGATGATGCAAACAAGAAATAAGAAGAGTATTGTTACCTTTTAGAAGAAGAAGTCTCTTCCATCTTGCTTAGTCTTCTTTGTAGGTTCCTTTTATTTGGCAATCAATGCTTCGTGTTTCTCCTTCCTTTTCTTTAGCTCAGGACAATGGTTCTTGTAGTGACCATACTTTCGACAGTTGAAGCATTGTACTTCTGAAATGTCTTTCTCTTGATTTGGCTTCCTCCTTGAACCAAACTTCCTTTTGTTCCTGAAGTTCTTGAATCTTGATGTGAAAGCTTGATCGTCGTACTTATTTTGGGGTTTCTCTTTTGTATTGATCCTTGATTCTTCTTGAGCACAGCAAGTCCAAAGTTCTTCAAATGTCGAACACTCCTTCCTTGTGTTCATGTTTGCGGAAAATTCATCTGATGTCTTGGGAAGACCATTGAGTACTATGTTTACCAATTCCTTTTATGAAGTAATCTCTTCAATATATTATAGTTGGTCTCTTAACTGGGATATCCTGACAAAGTATGATGTTATGCTGTCATCCTCATTCATGTTCATGTCACGAAGCTCATTCTTCAGACTCATAATTTGTCCGATGTTTCTGATTAAGAAGAGATTTGTTAGGGCATCTTACATCTTATTCGATGAGTCAATATGGGAGATGTAGGGTATCAAGTGGTATTTTATAGAATCCACTATGATACTCATGGCATTGATGTCAACATCTTTGAACTTCTCCATAAATGCAACGTTCTGCGGTTCCTTCCCTTTTCCTTCTTCAAACTCTAGCTTCACGATCTTTCCTTTCACGATATTCAAAACTTTATTCTTGGAAATGATGAGGTCAAACCTTGTCTTCCACGCTCTAAAGTTATAGGCTCCATCTAACTTGTTCTCAGACTTCATAGAGTTCGTCATGGCTACTTGGCTTGGTCAAACCCTAGATTTGACCAGAAATTCAAACTTCACGTCTTAGCTTGCTGAGAGTATCAGGAGATGCGCTAGGCTAGGGTGCACTGATATGTCCAGAGATTAGGTCAATCTCTTCACTTAAGGTGCCTCAACAAGAGGTTTAGGGTTTCTACAACTGCTCCTGCTAGTAACCCTAGTGGAAGTGTCTTGTAAGATGCTTCTGCTAGTAACCCTAGCGGCAGTTCCTCAGTGAGCTTAATATCCTAGCGGCTATGTTTCCTTCCAGTGTTTAGACTGAATGAAGGAGGTGTGGGCCCATAACCTATTAGAATATGAAAGATGTGTGTTCGTTTTACCATTGACGATACCCTCGTCACCCAACCATAGGCCGAAGCCACCCTCTAAGCATCTTAACCTTGACTGAGAAATCCTCTGGAAGAAAACCCTAGGCTAGATAGCCAAACAAGGTGTAGTGCATCTTCCTCCAAGTATAGCGCACCAACAATAGCTGATCAAATAGTCCAAACCCTAGGAAAGATATTGTCCAAGCCAATACTGAAACTGTTAGCTGCAGTAGCTGCACCTGCAGCTCTCCTCCACACGTGCGCACCAAACTGGGAACTGCAGTGCACACCACTTGCTGCTCTGTGATTCTGAGATGTGTCAAATGAGAACTAGCGCCCTATATTTATACTGGTTCTATTAGATTTGTTGGGGCCGACTTCTCCTTCTGAATATGTGTCTGTTCAGTATATTATTATTATTTCTGGCTGAATTCTTCTCTTGGAAGCTAATAACCTAATATAAATTATCTTCTTGAGCCGACAAGACTTCTAGGGTTATTAGCCAACACATTAGGGTTTTCTCTTGCTTTCCAGAGTCTTCTATTCTCGTCAGGTTTACACGTGGAGGTAAATACCTTCTACAGTTACCATAATATTAGCACATTTCACTTGAAAACTAATCTTCCTTTCCCATATTTTAAAATATTAAAACTGAAACAAATTTTAATATTTTAATTATTTTGTAATTTGTTTTTTTTTAATTTAATAATATCATTTTTATTTAAATTAATTATAAAATATATAAAATTATAAATATTGGCAATTTCTAAAACTCCTACTTGTAAGTTCACCATTTCATCAAATAAAAATGTATTAGTCCATGCAAAACTTATGAGTATTTTTGGCCATGTTTAACTTTTAATACATCTATTATATTATACTCCTAATTTAATAGATCCTTAACTTTTTTTTTTTTGCATGGTTTGTAATTTTAAAAAAAATTTCTCGTTAAAGAGTTTGCAAAAAAATTATTTGTTTGCAATTTTATTGGTTATAAAATTGTAAGTGGCATTGTAGATTTCACTCTTCTCAATGTATTTTTTTTCTATTTCCTATCCTAATTTTTTAGGGTTCTCTCCTTTCATTGTATTTTTTTATTTCCTATCCTTACTTTTTAGGATGATTTGTAATATGCATCACTTTTTATAGTTCATTATTACATAACTTAAGTTTTTTCATTGTTAGGTAACCTAAGTTTTATGCTTATGTAAGTTTTAAGTTTGTTATTGTTGAAATACATTACAATATGTCATTTTTTTTTCATTTTTTTCATTATTACATAATTTAAGTTTTAAGTTTGTTTCTAGTGAAATAAATTTTTAGATAACTTATAGTTTATTGAACTGCAAATATAATAATCTAATTTGTTTGAAAAAAAATATAATGAGGAAGTGCCACCTATGTCAGGGATTTAATCTAGTCTAACAAAAATAATCAGTTTTCTATTAAGTTTTCTTTGAAAGTGTTGAACTTTCAAAGAAACAAGTTTGCAAAATCTTTAAATAACTATGCGACCACCTCATCAGCCTCCATTTCTTGCTTTAAATAACTGTGCAACCACCTAATCAGCCCCCATTTCCTTGACAACTCTGAGGCCACCATCTCCACTACCTTACAACATTCCTTTCACAATAGGGCCTCAACAATACTCATGTCCTTGGTGTCCAAATCAAATTCTCAAATTACTCATGTAGAAGAGCAAAGCCATACTGGATAAAATGGAAAGACACATATTGTTGGAGGAACAAAATTGATGTTATGAAAATGTGTAATTGTAAGTCATTTAGTTAGTCATTCAATTGAATATTTGTGTCTCTTTACTTTATAATCAAATCAATGTATCTCTTTACTCTGTAATTAAATCTTTGTTTATCTTTACTTCATATAAAAAAAAAACTGAATTTAACTTATTGGTTACCATATAAAAATACAGAATTTAACTTCTCAATCACTATGTAAAAAAAAGAAAAACTGAATTTAACTTATGAGTTACTATATAAAAAACGGAATTTAACTTACCAATCACTATATAAAAAAAACCAATTTATCTTAGCAGTCAAAGTTTAGTTGTTATTTCATTTGCATTGTCTGTACTATGAACATATCCACAATGTACATAAGTAAACTCAATAGTTAGTTTCCTCTACATGCTTAAACATAAAAAAAAATTGAACATATCCACAATGTACATAAGTAAACTCAATAGTTAGTTTCCTCTACATGCTTAAACATAAAAAAAATTGTACATATACATAAGTAAACTCAAGTTCATATTTAGATGAATAAATTAGCTTTCTTCTGGACAGGTATTCTCTAAGGATCACCAACCAAATGAAGGCCATTTTTATTTTAATCTAATGATACTCAATTTTTCTACTGTCAACAAGTTATACACGACACATGGTTTCACTCCCCACGTCTCCATTTGGTGACTGAAATGAATACTTTTTACCAGTTTGCATTTCAAAATACTTTTTAACAATTGCAATTTCAATTAGATTCATGAATATTATTCGATATTTTGAGGAGTATAGCTTCTCCATAGGAACACATAGATCGATGAAGTATTTTATCCAAACTAAAATAGGTGGATTCCGATTGATCTCCCCTGAATAAAGACATCCCCTAGAGATAGGTTATATATGTATATACAAACCAAAATGATTGTACCTGGACAAAATAATTACTGAAGGCCCCAACAGTCGAAATTGAAATGGACAACCTGTACACTTTATTCAGAGATTTTCTCTAATTCATTATGTGAATAATTCTAATTATTCATTCAACAATTTTGTTAGTTAAACAGTTCACAAACATCCTAGAGGTCCATTGAATTGAATCTGGGAGCTCAAATACCATTTTGTAAACCTTCTTGATCCTTTATGAATCCCTTTGTTACCTCCGTAGTGTTGAACATAACGCCTATTGTCTTGTGATCAATCCCTAGACATAAATAAGGTTTCAAAATGTTCTTTAGGTATCTCATAGAAATCTGCAATTTAACAACAAATCAAATGAAATTCAGATATAATATCTCTCCCAATATAAATTAGAACTTTATTTTGGCGATTGGATGGAAATAGAACTCTCGCAAATCAAATCTATAGCCACAAAAAAATAGGGTTATGAATGTTTTTTAAGACTAAAATTAATTTTCTAAAATCCTAATTTATGTAAATTAATGCAAGATTTCGCAAGTCATATTATTTATCCATTTTATTTGTTAAACATTAGAAGAAATTGTTTCAAATCTGGAATTATTAATTGTGTTACAAAAATTCCAATACAATTAAATTTCTAATTTTTTTGTGCCGAAAATAAAAAATGCATAAACATATTCACTATAACAAGGAAATAAAGATAGTTATTGTACTTGTATAAATAACCATATTAGAAATGAGAATATTTTTTAACTTAAAATATCGCCAAATATAATTTAATTCTGGAGTATCCAACTACTAACCACCCTTCAACGATGTGAACTTCTGAGAATTCAATCAACCTACAATGCATAAAATATTATTGTATATGCACCATGATGGTGAAGACACAAAATGAGGGAAACCTCTCAAAATTATAGTATTATTGCATATATGCAATGATTTTTTTTTTTGTAAGTGAGTGTAAAACTTGTATTACTAAAGAAGGGTTATGATAAAAAAGGGGGGATCCCCTGGTCTTCCAAAAAGGAAACCAGACCAAAGGTTCCTGAGTTGCATTTTCTGAAATAAACGAGGGTGTGATTGGACTACCACCATGGGAAACCAACCCAGTCCTACCATATCTAGTTTTTGATAAGATAAGCACAACAAACATGAAAAAAACAGAAGATGAGACTAACACAAGACTAACCAGACTAACTTGACAATAGACTAACCAGACACTAGTCTAGAACAATGATGTATTTCTTTCCTTCGTTCGCCTGGCCCTTGTTCTCCTCCCTCTGGGACATTGTGTGAGTCTTTCTGATATGTGTTGGCACTCTATTTTCATCAGTTGACGTGATGTCCATGTGATGGACGTATTGTGGGTAGAGGTGGAATTGAGCAACCAACAGCTCCATCTTGGCTTTCTGGTCCTTCTTGACCTCAACTAGCAGTGTCGTAATGGTTTCCAGGCTATTGAGGTGGCTCATGATTTTGTTCAGTAGTTTCTTGTCTTCCTTGTTGTCCTCTAGTCTGGCATCTTCCATTTGTGAGCTCACTTTGTCGATCATCATCTTTGTTAGCCACGCCATATCCACCATTTTGTGGTAGAGGGTTTCCCTGGGTTGCATGGCTCCTCGGTCAATTATCTAGTCCGCTTCCTGAGTCAGAGCATCCCATGCTTTGCCCTTGCATTTTTCTTTGATTTCATTCTCCCACTAGGTAATGGTTTCATTTCCTTTCGGTGAAACTAGAGTATGAAAGGTGCCCTCCACGTCTTTTGCTACCTGCTCCATCCTTGAAACCCGTCGAGGACTATTCGAAGTTTCCTTCCCCAACGGGTTTCTTTTGCTATGCATTCACTTCATTCTCACCATCACATCTAGCCTATGGAAGCTCCTTTGCTGGATTCTCAACATGTTCCTGTCTTCACAGGGGTTCCTCCTTTCCCTTCCCTT
>JASDQU010107396.1:2788-12978 GCA_032191745.1 Picea mariana
CTTTATCAGAGAGAAAATAAAATTTCACACCTTGTATCCTTACGGTCAATGTTGTTCCCCGCTCTCGACCTCGGTACTACTCTCGACTCTTGTTCGAACTAACCTACAAGTGAATATCAAGGAAGAGTTGCAACAAGGTAGTTATGGCATAAAATCATACAAGTAACATATAGATAGATTCAAATATGGAGAATGATTAGACACACATACACACATTGAATCAATACTACACAAGTATGGGGAAAAGAGAACTCTTTATTAACAACAATGAAATGAAGTGGTTACAACCTAACTCCAACCATCGACACTGCCTCGAAGCCAATTGCCCAATTCCCTCCAAAAGGTCCTTCAAGCATCACTCAATGAGATTTCCCTTCCTTGGATGACTTAATAAGTATATGAACACACCTTATGGTCATATAATGAAAAGGAAGGAAAGTTGGAACAAGGGTTCTAGATTACAGGGGTGCTACTTAGAGGATGAAGGGGAATATGGAGACTTGCAATTTCTTCAGCATAATTTTGCACCTAGGTTGTCCTCATCATCCATGTCCCCAAAGGTTATTTTATATTGTCCTCAAGAGGTTAAGGAGGTTGAATTATGTTTGGTGCGGGCTTAGGGAGGTTGGGAAATGAGCCCAACTGAAAACCCCACTTGAAAATGTGAAATTATTTTATTTCTCACATTTTTTAGAGCATTTGCAGGTTGTACACTAGCAAGGCGTAGAGGTCTATGTGTTGCACCAAGGAAATTCACAGATATAAGTAAAAATAGTGTTTTTAAAGTGATCTTGATAAGGGAACTTGGGATTTCAAGTTTCAAGTCAAGGACAAGGGTTAGGCCATCTCACAATGCAAATGGTGTGGCAAATTGTTTTATAACAGTTGTCCAGGCTGGTTTGGGTCTTTATGACTCCATACAGATGACTCAAATCACCAGAATTATCACTCTCAATGGAGCTACTCCGCATTGGGGTTATCATAATAATAAAGGCATGGACAGAGCTACCATCTCATGGTTCCTCTAGTTTTGGTAGTTGCAATCCTTTTCACCTTCCCATTGCTACAATTATCTTCCCTTCGGATCCTATTGTTGCTATTTTTGGCATGCCACGAGGTCGAGCCTCCCATCGTGAGGATAAAAATCAATCCAACCCCTCATGATCTCAGAATACCATCCCTAACCCTATAGGCACTCAAGTGTAGCAAGATACTCAAGCCACTGCAAGTGAATTTTGGGAGCAGACTCCCAATGACATCCTCGAGGAAATTGAAAACGTAGAGGATGAAGTCCATCTTGAGAGAAGCATCACTCACAACTAGATCATCAATGCAGAGATGGGTAGTTGGATCCATGATGAAGGAAGCTCCAGGGATTGAGACACAAAATATTGGAAGAAAATGGACCTCTAATGGTTGTGGGGAAAATTATGTAGGACATGGATGAGGTGAGTGTGGAGATTTTGTTACAACGTGATGAAGTTTTTTTACAACTTAAGGACATCAACTCTAGGCTCTATGCTCTAGCTGAACAAGTTTATCAACCTTACGGTGTCCCCATATCGAGGCAACACAAGCACCATTCAGATGCAAATTGCACTTTTTTAGATTAATCTCTATAATGCCCAAGTTTATTGTCATGTCTGCATTGTGGACCAATTCGACATCTAGACGTGTTATACTGCTTTTTAATTTTTTTTCTTATTTAGAACATATCTTAGTTCTCTATGGAGAGAAGGATTATCCCATTGTTATTGATAGGGTTTGCTCAATGGAAAGCCAAGGATTTTGTATAATTTTCTCCATATGTGATTAATATAAAATGCTTGCTTTAAGAATTTGTTTTTTACAAATAATTAGAATAGATTGATTTTATATTTTTATTTCAATTAAACTGATTTCAATATCAATTTATATAAAAAATTATGTAAAACACATTATGTAAAACACATCTCTTATTAGTCCCTGCCGTAGGCGTAGAGGGACTATAGCGATTGATAAATCGTTGACCTGGTATTAGATTGTGCATTGATCAGAAATATTTCCATATTGTCTATTGTTGGAACAAGGGAAGTGAAGACATCGATTTTAATATAATAAAAAGTATCATGTTTGTCAAGATCTGACTGGACAAAGGATTGGAGGTCTTATTGCAGCCTTTGCTATTCCCAATGTTAAATATCTTGACCTGTCCAAAGTATTTGGTAGTATGTGGTCTTTTTGAATTATATATTTTATTATGCATTGGTCGATGGTGGATTAATGCTAGCATTAGTTTGAATGTCTCGCTTAGCATTTTTTGTTGGGTAGAATAAATTCTCTACCATATTACTATATTTGATTTTTGCTTTATTGTTGCATGCTTCGAGAGAACAGGCTTGCCACATTGCATATTTTCTTAAATGCTTGCACATGCCTACACCCTTCGACGGTCTTGACAATCTTAATTGTTTACCTAACAGCTCTGGCAGTTTTAAATGATTATTGGACAGATGGGTTGCAATACAGTTTCGTTCATGGTTGACATCGGTGCTCGAGTGTTCGATTGTTGTTCAGTGCTTCGTTCCATGGTTTTGGTTCTTTTTTTATTCAACTTTGCAAAGTTTAGGTCCTGCAATTGCAGTTCAAGCTCTTCGTGGTTATTCACTGGTTTGTTGTTTTTCAACTTTGCAAGTTGTTGAACCTGCTGTTGCGGTTTTCATTTTTTGGGGCTGAGCTCTTGTCATCCTTTGTTGATGGGTAAGTTTCCCTGTTGTTGTTGTTGTTTTTAAATGGTGGCAGTCCCACCATCTTTGTCTGTGCTCTTAGTTTCTGTTCCTAGAAAGCATGCATCTTGCAATGCAGAGGGATTTACGAAAATTAGTTGGGAGCCATCAGAAGAGGGAACCATCGAGCGAGGTCTGTACGTAGGGTATGCTTTCATTCTGTCGGTGGGAACACTGCGTCTACCTATTCTATTTCTGCTAAGTAAAGTTATTGTTTTATTTATTTCTCTATTTTTTTGTCATTTGTTGTGGGGACTAGGGAGGATTGAAGTTGAGAAGAAGAAGGTTCAAAGATACATACATGAATTGGTGCCTTGCTTTGTTGTTTTTTTCTATTTTTCTACCTTTTATTTTTTTCTCCTACTTTTCTCTGTTTTCATAGAAAGTGAAACTATGTAGAAAATAGCTTCAAAGTGACAGTTGAAGAGATGGACGAGGTAATAGATGTTGAGTCGTACGAAATAGCTGCACAGTCCATTGTACATGACAACATTGACATGGTTTTGCATAGCAATTCGCTTTTTATATTGGATGCATTCTCGTAAACCGTTGGGGATTGCCTTTTTTATACATTCCAGGTTCTATTGCATTTTCGCTAGTCGTCGACCGAGCTGCGCAATGGATTGATAGATTATTTCTTGACCTGTTTTAAAAATGGCGATGTCGAGGCTTTGCAGTCCTATGAATATGAACCCGAATCTGATTTTCTTTGGCAGTTGCATGGAATACAAGATGTCAATACGCATTTTTCAAAAATGCGGTTGTATGCATCTCCAGTTCTACCTCCGCATGAGAGGGCACTTTGGGGAGATACATTTTGTATATGATGGTTGTCTAACTAGTTGAATATATCAGTTTCCATTTGGTCATTGAAAAGAAAAACAAGATATCTACTATTCAATAAAACTGCATCTGACAATCCATATTGCATCTTGTTCCATGATGCCAATGCCCTCACTGGCCATTATGAACCACTAGTGTACAGAAAAATGCCCATATGCAATATAGAAGGTCCTCGTATCTACTTGTTTGTTATTTGCAAAGACCTTCAATCACAATGCAAAGGGATTTTTCATGGCATAGATTGTCATGGTTTACAGCTGGCAACAAATGTTGTGTCTAGCTGTGGAGATAGTCTGTTCAATGCAATTTGTTGTTTGGTACTGGCATAATTCGATGTTCATTCGCTGTGAATTTACACTGTACAATCCTTTTGCAATGCAATTATAGGCGACAACCAACAAGATTTTATGTGCTTGCATCAACACCTTTGCCCATATCTCGTAGAAAATATGTCAGTAGTTGGAAGTTGGCAAGAATACCTTGTGAACATGGTGCTTCCATATGAAAAAGGGTGTATGGAGGGTTGCAGATTCTGTTTGCAATGGTTGTCTGTCATATTCAGGGTTAATATCTAGGTGTGGTTGCCCTTGGTAGATGCCATTGTCCATTCTTGGGTTATTGATTCAAATTGTGATCGAACAATTGACATCCTTTCGTTGAAAACATATACAACACATATCCATTATGAACCTTTGCTTGCACATATCGGTAGTTCAGGGTTTACTGTCCATGCCACCCAAAAGACATCGAATTTGCATACACGTGGAATGTTTTTTAGTGAAAATGAAAGTCCTCCCAGTTGCGATATGGGCAGACAGGGCTTGAACAAAAAAAACATTCATAAAATTCATGACAGTTGTGATGAGGCCATAGACAGCTTAGACAAAAAACGTAGAGTAAGTTATCACAATTTGAAAAAAATTATTCGTCAAATTCGCTCGACTTCTGATAAGGTCATACAGACCTTGAAAAAAAAAGGTAAAGTAGTTTCTCAGAAACTGGGTGAAAGTGAAATTCATCCCAGTTTCCACCAACTCATCCTTCCCTTGGGCAAGAAACATAGACTAAGTTACCACAACTTGAAAAAGGTCATGCGCGAGAGAAAAAAATACATTGCTACACTTCCTTTTAGAGAGAAACTCACATATGACAATGTAAAGAAATTTGTTCGTGCAGAACAAAGCATAAACTTGTGCGATTACATATCTGAGAAGGGTGATGCAACTGTACAACTTCGTGATCTACAAGAAACACCATGCAGTAATAGCAATGAAAACCAGGAAACAATTTCCTACGAATACTTCCCTGCGAAAGAAAAATGCAACACAAAACTACATGAAAAAAATTAAAGACACTCCTTCCATTACATGTGCAATTTGTGAACAATTGAATTTTTCAAAAAACAGTACGTCTTTCATGCCTGATTTGCAAGCATAATACCTCCGCTTGATAGCCCAAGATAAACCATTTTCCAGTGCGGAAGTTTTTCTTCCATGCAAATGATCACTTGAAAATGGAAAACTGCCACAGCTTGCAACCCCTGACCGAATAAGATGTAATACAACACTAGCAGACGTAAGTGCACTTACGAAACTCGAGGAGAGACTTGTGCCTTTGCGAATTGCATTTGCCCAAATCAAAACTTGGGGATATAAATGACCCCAGATGGGATTAACATGATCAATTATTAATGTGCTTATTCAGCTAGATGTTGTGCAAAAAGCATTGCCACAATCTATTAAAAATACAATTACAATCATTGTGGCTCTGAAAAGACACTTGCGATAAAAAAATTCCTATCAGACAGGAAAAGTGTGTGTGCATGCTATTATGAAAGCATTAAAGGAATTATGTTTCAGAGCCCTGTACAAAGCAGAGAACATTTGTATAAATGCCAACTGGAACAGTGTTCTCGCAGAAGAACATGACAACTCTGCAGATACTCTTGAAAATCCTAGTGATTTTGATGCAAGTGATGAATCGAACAATGAAACAACTGCTGAAACATTGGTGCATGGATTCACTGATTCACAGTGCATTCGTGACTTGCAAGAAAAAATTGTCGAAATTGCACCTGGCGAGGGGCAACGTCCACTTGGAATATTCAAGGACAAATTCGCTGAGGAAATGAACTTTCCAACACTCTTTTTTGGAGATCCACGTGGCACTGATATTACAGAATGATTCAATTATCATAAAATAGTTCAATGGGAGTTGCTACATTCAAGCGGTTGCTTCTCCTGTCACATAACAAATTTGTTTTTCAAGACAATGCTCATAATAATCGAGCAAGTTCTGTCCTGCATGTGGGTCCGAATAAGAAAAGGCCAGTTACAAGGAAGAAAGTTGTTCATGAAGGATGTGAAGTACAAAGTTAACCTAGGAAAAATTCTGAAATCTGATATTGGATACATAGACTTCAAAAACATCCACACCTCTCCTGACTATTTGCAACAAAACAAAAAAATATTTTTTCAATGATCTGGCAATTAGGCCCACCAACATTTTTCATCACATTTACAAGTGCAGAGCACTGCTGGGATCTATTGGTGGCTGCGGTATCTGACCTGCATAAGAACAGAAAACGTAAAAAAGAAACCGATACACTGGAAAATAGCAACATTGACTACCTCATAAGAAAAGACCCGGTGACATGTACTCACTACTATAGACATAGAATAAATGCTTTGAGACAATTGATATGCCATGATGAAACATTTTTCGGAAAAAACATCGGACTACTTTTTTTTTAATGAATTCCAGAATAGGGGAAATGAACATGACCACACATTGTTGTGGATAGAGGATGCACCAATGTATGGAGTCGATAACAATTCAGAGATCGAAAAATTTGTGGATAAAGACATAACATGCAACACAGATCATTTGGATCCAGAACTTGCAAAACTCTATAGACATTACCATACAAGAAGTTGTAGAAAACGAAAAAACTCACATTTCAGATACGACTTTCCCATTCCACCAATGAGAGCTACAAGAATCATAGAGCTAGTTAGTGTAGAGGAAAATGTTGTTGTTGAGAAATCTAAATCCTTTTTTGCATTTCTAGAAGAAGGGGGATTTGATGAAATGATGAGCTTTGATGCCTTCTTGACACAAGTAAATCTTTCGGAAGATGAGTACATCCAAGCCATACAATGTACACTTAGGCAACCAACACTTTTCCTTAAACAAAAACTCTCCCATATTTGGAACAACAGTTTTTCCAAGGATATGCCAGTTATGTGGAAAGAAAATACTGATGCATAATATGTGCTGAATGCATATGCTGTAGCATCATACTGTACCTCGTATATGATGAAGATTGACAAATCTATGACAAGTGCATTCAAAAAAATATGCAAGGAACATGAAAGAAGTCATATTGATGCCATACAAATGATACGCACACTTGGCAATACATTGCTTAATCTTCAACACACGTATGCTCAACAGGCAGTTCACATTGCACTTTCCTTGCCCCTCACTTGTAGTTCAAGAAAATGTGTCTTCATAAACACATCTCCACTTGAAAAACACACATTTGTCCTTAAACCACCAGTTTTGCTGCAACAAGAGCCCGACAATTCAGAGGACATGGTATGTCGCTCTATTATTGCTTATTACATCTAGCGTCCATCTCTTATTAGGCATATCTGCTTACCAGAATTCGTATCACATTACAAAAAAAATGGTGCACCCATATCAAAAAGAAAAAAACCCTATGTCATACGATTTGTCAAATACAACAAACATTGTGACTATGAAAACTATTGTAGAGAAAAATTGTTGATGTATGTTCCGTTCGATGAAAACGAAGAGACATTAATGCATAACTTCTATACATGTGAGGTTGCATATGTTGCGTCTGAGACTATGGTGCACATCAATGAAGCTATATTTACCTACAATGTTAATCCAACATGGGGAGATCTAGAGGTTGCACTTAATGACATAGAAAACCTTGGTGATCATGATGACACATTCAGAGACCCAAAAACAACCATAACTACTTCTGAGTCCTATGAATTACAAGGATATTTTCCTCATCCTCTAGCAGCTAGAAGTGAAAAACGTATCAATCTTGGTTTTCAAGTTACAAAACATCCTTTCCTAATTGAAAATAATGAATACCACAGAATAAGATGTTTGTTGAATCGTGAACAACAAACAATTGTAAAGGATATTACTCTTAAAAAACGCTTGAACATGAACAATCATGTGCACGTGTTCCTTACAGGCAAGACATTCACAGCAAAAACATTGTTCCAAATGCTTATATGAATCTATGATTCAAACAATTCCTCTGATCCTTGAAACCAAAGGGCCTAATAGTTGCATACACAAGAAAAGCTGCATACAATGCTGGTGGAACAACAATCCACTCTGCATTTTTAATGTCTTTTAACAAGTCACAACTTCTTCCACTTAGCAAGGAAATGTTGGATACATTATCTAAGATTTATGAGGAACTCCAACTTGTCTTTATAGATGAAGCATATTTGATTGGGAGTCGGTTCTTGTATTCCATTGACAAACGACTAAGAAGCATAAAACATGTGTAGACGAAATACTTTGGAAACATTGACATGATATTCTGTGGGGATCTTTACCAGGCACAACCCATCCAAGATTCTTTGATATTTGAACAACCCACGGTCAACATGGAAACAATCACCCATGACTTCTGTAGAGACAATATTAAATTCTTTGACTTGCATACTACAATGCGCCAAACAAATGAAACATTCATTGTAATTCTGAATAGAATGCGCACCAACAACCAAACACATGATGACTTGACCCATATCAATTTGAGATGGTTACGACCTGCACCAACAGATCCAACATTCCCTTACCTGTTCTACATAAATAAGGATGTTGCAAACCATAACAGCCACATGCTCTCCCTAATGCCTGGCGATGATATCATCATCAATTCCATTGACCTGGAAGAAGACAACCATGGAAATGTGCCACGACATGAACATTCAATCACTTTACCTTTGCAGCTTGTCCTCAAATTAGAAATGTTGGTTGAAATATATGCCTGCAACTATGATTCACAGGATGGGTTGGTGAAAGGTGCAGATGGAATATTGAAAGGCTATACCAAGACAGAAAAAGTGGATGTCATTTGGATTAAGTTTCATGAACCACATATAGGCAAGTGACAAGCAATCAAGTTGTCTTATCTATATAATTCAAATATCGGAAGCGATTGGACACCTATTTTGTAAATATCGAAGCCAGTATCAACATCAAAAAAGACGGGTCAACTGAAGATTCGAAAATAGTTTCTGATTAAACTTGCATGTGCACGTATAGTCCATAGATCACAAGGACTAACACTTGATAAAGTTGTTTTTCAGCTTACTAGAATTCGGATACATGGACTTCTCTACACAACAATGTCCCGTGTTAGAAGCATAGAGTCCTTGTATTTACTAGGTCCTCTCACCAAAGATAACTTCAAAGTGAAACAGAAAGTTGATATTGAAATGGAACGACTCAGGACCATCGCAAAATGGCAACTGCATTATGATTACCAATCCATACAAACAAATTCATTTGTATCAATTCTCTCGCTTAACACACACAACTTAAATGCACACATGGATGATATATTGAATGACTATGATATAATGCAATCCGATATTCTGTTCTTGCGAGAAACACACATGGCATTATGCATGCAAAACAAACAATTCCCAAATCACAATTGCATATCAAGTTACATTACACATGGGGTCATGATACTGGTGAAAAAACATCTACTAATTTTGGACCATATACATATCGAAGAAAACAATGTTGAGCTGGTGGTTGCAAATTTTTTTTCCCATGAAACAAAAGTTGCAATACTAAATCTGTATGTTGCTCCCCATGCAACATTATCCAACATAGTACATGTTATTTCCAATGCATTGACTCATTTCCATCTGAATGAACCCATTGTACTTTTAGGAGACTTCAATATCGATATGCTACAAAATACTGGCAGAACAAAAGAATTGAAAAACTACATGTGCAAATACAGTCTCTGCTTTCTTATAAACAACACAGTCCATCTGCAAAATGCACTAATTGACCATGTCTAGTCCAATGTGCCCATTCCTCATTACAATATGTTTGTCTTAGACACATATTGGTCTGATCACGATACAATTGGTATTGCATTTGAATTATGACATATACATCAAAGTTATTGCAAACTCATATTTGTATGTTTCAATATATATATATATATATATGTATCTCTGATTTGTACACACATCAGTCTAGACGGTGTTCTACTCGAATTATAAAATTTACATTTTACAGGGAAAAAAAAAGGTACATCCTCCCAAAAACAATTTCTGACTCTATTCAACGTATTCTATTTTTTTTTTGTATATGTACATAGTAGTTGCCTTTTTCTTAACATTTGAACTTATGTTCATATCTGTTTTTCTTTGTACTTTTGTTCATAGAAACAGACAGAAAAAGCAGAGGACTCAAAGAACTCCTACCCACACACATAGACTAAACCATGCAAAGGTGCACCCTTTTCCTGCTTGTGTTCCACAGTAGACAGTTTTT
>JASDQU010107396.1:52675-65789 GCA_032191745.1 Picea mariana
CACTTTAGCCCGTTTGCATGCATATTGGTCGTTTGAATTTTTAGTATGCTCTTTGATTACTAGTTGACCCTAGGACTCTAGTTTTTGGTTTCATTATCATGGATAGCAGACTGCCTTTTACTCCTCCATTCACCGCTACCCCCCCATGATGCCTCCTCGTTTCATGGGGGCAGACCCTTCTGTTTTCTACAACGATATGCACGATTACAACACTCAATCTGCACCTTGGGTCTCTAGTCATTTTTCTGTTGATATTCCGTCCCACGTGCAACCCCCTCCCTGGTCTACTTATATGAATCCTAACATTGGATCCCGGGGCAAAATCGCTTCCATGCCCACTTCTTCATTTGATATGAATCGTTTTCCCATGGGAGGTTGGAACCTTCCACCTTATGGATCCAATCCTAGCTATGCTCTTTCAGGATCCAGTGCTCAGATGGGTGCTTATTACACCCTGCCCATGTATCTTTCATTTGCCATGTCGGTCCTTTTAAACACTTTTTCTGTACCAGGTCCTCAAGTACCCCCAGGTCTTTCGTATGGGGAGAATCAATTTTATGATTTGGGCTACCTTCCTTATGGGACACCCTCACAACGGGGAAACATATATCCTCACTCAAATAATTCTTATCCTACCTCAGTCTCTTTTCAGACCTCGGTGATGATGCCTGTCCAGACCTCTTCAGACCACCTTGGCATAAACCACCATGTTTTTGGGCCAGGACATGGAATATACCAGGATCCTTTCTGGCCTGCAATGTTTCAGAATCAATCTTTTCCAGGACATTGGACTCAAATACCGCAATCTATCACTATCCCAACCACTGTAAGCCACACCAGTGCACCATCGCCCACCCTTGCTAGTCACGTCGAAGATGAGTCGACACCCTCTACAAATCATGACAACAACTCGCTTCCAACCTCTACCAATTATGTTGGGGGCAGCATACTTTTCACCTCGGATCATAGCCATGTCACGTCTCTAACTCATATTCATCATACATGAGATGACTCTCTTTCCTCGACCAGTCCCATTGAGAAACCCAAACGTCTCAGACGTAAGCCTAAATTCATTTGCAGGAATTGTGAAGGAAGACATCTTACTCGCTTGTGCCTAGTGACTGCTGAGATACCAGAGGTGTGGGGCTCGCCCAAAACCCCTCTGGACTTCGAGACACCCATGATTCATCATCACACCACTTCACCTTTAGTGATCCTCATGGTCTCACCACTGAGATTTTCCTCTGACCTCACCCCCTCCACGGAGGGTGAAGCGTCTCCTGCCCTCGTTACCATGCATTCTCTTCAACCTATAATTGAAGAAGTGACCATGCTGGTGCCTTTTATGGTCAAACCGACTCTCCCTGAAAAGAGTGATGCACCCTCCAGTCATGTCATCAACATTCCAATTCTCCCCCCTTTTGAACAAGAGAGATTCATTCTTCCTCTGAATACTCTCTCTCCGAACTCTGACGAGGTCCCCTTCGATTGGGATGACCTGATAGGACATCCCATACCCCCACCTATGTCTGTTCCACTAAGAGACATTATTCGAACCATAACATAGACTATGTACTCTGTTAGCACTTTCTCCTCCTCAACTTGGAGAGCTTTGGTCTTTCCCAAGCTTTTGTCAGCGATCTGCAGGATATTGACTTTTGACAGAAGGCTGGGTCAGGAACCTTGGCCTCCCCCTTTACATGTTGATTAGAAAAAAAACACAAATATTAGTTAAGCTCTTTTTCAATTCGTTACTAAAAATTGAAAAGATCGTCGAGTGATTTGTCCCTTTCACACTTGTTAAAATCGGATTTGAAAGATCATGAGTCTTAGTTAAGCTCTTTTTCGACTCGCTATCAAAAATGGAAAAGATTGTCGAGTGAACTTGTCTTCTTCACACTCGTAAATTGGATTTGAAAAGATGTCTATTTGGCACAAGTTTACCCCATTTTCACACCAAGTAGACTAAAAGATATAAAAAAGGACATTTTTTGGCGTTAAATTGTGATTTCATCTCATTCCCTTGCTTGCAATATCAAGCCTTTAGCCAGTTCTCACTTTGCATTATAAACCATGGCCCAAGCAGTTTGCATCCTCAACCAAACAGAGCCTTGTCGATATCCTTCACAATTTGACACCCTATACCTTGGAGGGAACATCACCTCGAGTGTCCATCTCTCACATGCATTTCCTTGCATTGAGCATAAGTACACNTTAGCACTTTCTCCTCCTCAACTTGGAGAGATTTGGTCTTTCCCAAGCTTTTGTCAGTGATCTGCCGGATATTGACTTTCGACAGAAGGCTGGGTCAGGAACCTTGGCCTCCCCCTTTACATGTTGATTAGAAAAAAAACACGAATCTTAGTTAAGCTCTTTTTCAATTCGTTACTAAAAATTGAAAAGATCGTCGAGTGATTTGTCCCTTTCACACTTGTTAAAATTGGATTTGAAAGATCATGAGTCTTAGTTAAGCTCTTTTCCGACTCACTATCAAAAATGGAAAAGATTGCCGAGTGAACTTGTCTTCTTCACACTCGTAAATTGGATTTGAAAAGACATCTATTTGGCACAAGTTTACCCCTTTTTCACACCAAGTAGACTAAAAGATATAAAAAAGGACATTTTTTGGCGTTAAATTGTGATTTCATCTCATGCCCTTGCTTGCAATATCAAGCCTTTATCCAGTTCTCGCTTTGCATTATAAACCATGGCCCAAGCAGTTTGCATCCTCAACCAAACAGAGCCTTGTCTATATCCTTCACAATTTGACACCCTATACCCTGGAGGGAACATCACCTCGAGTGTCCATCTCTCGCATGCATTTCCTTGCATTGAGCATAGGTACACTCCACTGCTGGAACTAGTTTTTCTTACTTGTGACACTCGTTCCCTCCTCTGTATCATAGCATTCACTTGTTATGAAAAAACAATAAAAGACGGGCGGGAAGGGAGTACTATATTGTAATTGGCAGCAGTCGTGTCGCCTTTGAACAAAGAACAAAGTTATTGAGTCCTTGCGTCATCATAATTTTGGGTTTAGCATGGCCTTAGGAAGTTGATCTCGTTACAAAATTTTCTCTACTGACTGGTTAATCTTCCAGCCACTATAGAGAACATTATGGATGCCTCCTACATCTAATTGTCAAATCATTAAGTCTATGCTGCCAGAGTCCACCGTATGTCTCATGCTCTTGTTCAAAGGAAGTCTATCGACCTGTGTCAGCCACTCCTCAGAAATATTGACTTCGCATGTCGGCCATACCCTCAATTTGTCTCAGAATCACATGATACTTTGGTCTTATGATGCACCCTGGCCCTACTTTCATCATTGGTAGGTCAGCTTGAACCCAACAATTGACATTTCATCATGGGTTGTTGACTGGGTGGTTTCCCTTGTGTTCGACGGCAAGACATCTATTCACACTTTGGGATTTGTGCAGTTTCTTGGATGCCATTAGCCTTATTGGTGGTTTCCTCGCCTTTTTCAATAGTTTTCATCATTGGCTGCTATTCATAGGGTCTTTTTCGTGTACCACTTTCATTTGGCACATGCGAAAGACGCATAGGGTCGTTGGTTCGTGAACATGTTCTTCGTCCGATCTCCACCAAATCATGAAGCTCTTGCTTTGTTCCTCGTGCTGACTGATGAGAGATTCCTTAATGCTCTCCTTTCAGCAGGTCTCTTTCCATTGACTTCATCTCATGTATTCTAGATACGAGACTTAGAGTTTTATGAGTACCTCGAGGTTTGAAGTCATTAGTGGTAGGCTCTCTCACCATTGACAGATGGGAATACATCAATGTCTCCTGATCAATAGATCTATCAAATGTTTGACACCAAATCCTTTATTCACATTTGTAGAGATGTACTCAGTGCCTTGATACCTACTTTCATCATTGGTAGGATGTCTCACGTTTGTTAACGGTATACCTCAATGACCGGTAATCAAACGATGTCTCATCGTGTTCAACCTCAACTCATTTATTCACATGATGTAGACTTGCACCATTGGTGGATTGTATTGAAGAGTTAAAGACATCACTTTGTAGACATAGATTTCCTGAGATGTTGCTTCCATTTCATCGAACCAGTACCTATTTGACTTCAGCGATCATGGGAGATTAGATTGTACTCCATGGTATACAAATATCTTCATATTGATTTTGAGATTGGTTTCACTGGGCCTTGTCTGTGACTATGACAACTATTGGCATGTAACCACATTTATATTTGCCTACTCATAGCCATGAACACTTGTTGGTATATTTTCCACATGGATCTGCATTGTATTTTTGGTAGCCATGTATGCAAATTTAGTACATAATGTAATGAGCAATTGAGTTCGTCCAGCTGGTTCTCTACCACTCCACTTCTGGGTTATTTATAATGTATTTCGGCCATCACAGATACTCCTATGATCTCACACATTAGGGGGCATCTGTTATAGAAAGATTTGCCTCACCATTGCTATCTTGCATAGAGGGCCTTTTTCCATTTCCCTATGCAGACTTATCAACCCCATTTTTGATAAATACAGAGCCAAAATTATATATTTTTCCACATATATGCTTCCTAACTGCTTTTCAAGATGCGTATATGCTTGTTTCTCCACTACAACTCACGTATATCAGGATTTGTGCCAGAAAATACAAAATGACGTCGAATTTCCATGTCATGACAAATGATCTCTAATATTTTGCCTTCCATATACTGGAAATGTTCTTACTTGGCCCTTTAGTTGCATTCTGGAGGCTATAAGAGCACAATTTCAAGCTATGGAAAAAGAGAGAGAAAGCATTCAACTTTGAGAGCAAAGTTACTCTGGAGAAATTATTTCATATTGAGTCTACACCCCTTTATCCCTCAAGTCTAAACACAATGTTCATCCCCCAAGCTCTTCCCTTATTGTCAAGAGGATCTCATTATCTCTTTGCTATGATCTTCCCTTCAGTGGAGGATTGAAGTGGTGGAAGGAACTTGGTTTCTTGGTTTCGAACCATGTCGAAACGGAAGTCTGTGATGTTGATACTTCTGTTGATCAATTATTAATAGAACTACTCCTTTCCCATCCTATCAATATCTTGCAAATATATGATTATTATCCATGGGCATGTTTGTAATGTTTATTAATGGATTGTGCTATCTGATGTGCTAACTCATTTTATATATTGTCACTATATACTTGCATCGCTTGTTTGTTGAGAACTTCTTGCAGGTGTAAATCTTTGGGTCAAAGTGCTCAATAGTGGAATGGCATCAAATGATTGGACCGAGGTAGGCTTCTTCCTCGTATTTCACATTAGTTTATATAACACATGTTGGAATTGAGTCAATTTCTGCAGTCATACCTGTTTGTTGTGGTTTACCCTTGGCCATAGAGATTTTTTCCCTTGTAACAGTTACTTCTTGCTTGGTGCATTAGCCTTGCCTGGATATTGATTTTCAACTAGGATTCTTCTCTCCGTCAAGTTCAAGGTGCTTGGGAGTGGCTTTGGCCTATGGTTGGGTGACAATAGTGATATTGTCTATGGTTAAACGAGCACATTCTAACAGGTTATAGGCCCACACCTCCTTCATCCAGTCTAACTGCTGGAAGGAAGCATAGCCATAAGGATACTAAGCTCATTGAAGAACTGACACTAGGGTTTTCTAGCATGAGAAGTTACCAAAGCATTGTCGCTAGGGTTACTAGCAGGTGCAGCTACAGAAACCCTAAAACCTCGATCCAACACCTTACAATGGAACATCTCTCTCAAGAAGAAGGTATTCAAGTGCACCTTAGACCAGCGCACCTCTTGGCACTCTCAGAAGGCAGAAACATCAAATTTTAAATTTTGGATCAAAACATGACCAGTCACTAGTCAACTGAAGTCATGAATGAAAAGACTAGTCATCTACACTACTCAACACTCACAGGAACGATTGAAGATGGCATGTTGATAATTGACAGTGGAGCTTCTAGGCATATGACGGGAGATCAATCTAGACTCTCCAATCTAAATGAAAAGAAGACATTGCACAAGGTAGAGTTTGGAGACAAAAGCACTTACCCAGTCGAAGGAATTGGATAAGCCTCCGTCAAGTTGAAAACATGTAACAATGTTCATTTGAGCAATGTCTTATATGTACTTGGTTTAGAAAAGAATATTGTATCCATATAAGACAAAGGAAACATAATAACTTTTGTAGATGGAAAAGTGTTGTCTTGGCACAAAGACTCCAACATAGAGAATGCTAGGGTTATTGGAACCCGTGAAGGAAATCTATATAGACTACTAGAACAAAATGATGAAGCTATTGTACATGATGAAGTCAATCCCAATGAAGCTCTTGTACATGTACTAGAACAAAATGATGAAGCTCTTGTACATGATGAATTCAATCGCATAGAAGGTACACTCATATTAACTATCAAGCATTACCTTTTCTCAAAAAGATGGTTGAAGGAATACTAGAATTACAGTCTACACATGAAGGAATTTGCAAAGGATGTGCTCTTGGAAAGAATGTCAAGAAACCATTCCCAAGCAGCAACAATAGATCTAAGGAGATTATAGATCTAATACATTCAGATGTTTTCGGTCCGATGCTAGTCAAATCTCTAGGAGGTTCTCTTTACTACGTAATCTTCATAGATGATTACTCAAGAAAGACTTGGTTATATCTCTTGAAGACAAAGGACGAAGTATTCAACAAGTTTCAAGAATTCAAAGCAGAGATAGAGAACCTCACAAACAATAAAATCAAGACCTTGAGAACAGATAATGGAGGAGAATACACATCAAAGGAATTTGTTGCCATTTGCAAATCGGTAGGGATTAAGAGGGAGTTTATTGTTCCTCATAATCCTCAATAAAATGGTGTAGTGGAAAGGAAGAACAGATCTATTGAAGAAACAGTGAAGGAATTACTAAACGATCAAGGTTTATCTATGTTTTTATGGGGAGAAGCAACCATGACAGCAATATATGTTCAAAAATGAATTCTTCACCGCCTATTGAAAGATATGACTCCAGAAGACGCATTCTCAGGAAATAAACCTAATGTAGAAAACTTAAGAATCTTTGGATGCCCTGTTTACTTTCACATTCCCAAGGACAAAAGGAATAAATTAGAACCCTCAGGAAAGAAGGGCATATTCGTGGGATATAGTGAATCATCCAAAGCCTATAGAATCTATATCCCAGAACAACATAAGATTGAAGTTAGTAGAGACATGACATTCAATGAAAATATGTCTTTCAAGAAATCCATAGAATAAACTATAGAAGAAGAAGAGTATGAAGAGCCTTTTGAAGAAGACAAATGTCTTCTAGAAAATCAAAATGAAGAAAACAAACAACTTGATCATCCGATGCAACCATGTAAGACCATTGATTCAGATACTGTACCCAAGACCAAGAAAAAACTAGCTTGGATTGAAGCTACCCTATAAGAAGCAAAAAGACTCAAGGCCCCAAGTGGGACCTTCAAAAAAAGTAAGAAGCCCAAACGATTCTCCAGCTATGCAACATGTATGAAAAAGCTTCTAGATGAAGAACCTACCAAGTTTGAAGAGGCAGTTCAGAAGAAACAATGGAAAGAATCCATGAAAGAAGAACACCAGTTCATCACGAAAAATGATGTATGGGAAATTGTGCCTAGACCTAAAGAAAAATTAGTAGTAACATCAAAATGGGTATATAAGGTCAAACATGTAGCAGACAAAAGCATGGACAAATATAAAGCAAGGCTCGTAGCCAGAGGGTTCTCCCAGAAGGAGGGAGAAGACTATGACGAAACATTTTCTATGGTTGCCATATATACTTCCATTAGAGCTATCATGTCTCTTGTCACTTCCATGGGATGGATTTTACATCAGATGGATGTAAAGACAACTTTCCTCAATGGAGCTATCGAAGAAGAAGTATACATTGAACAACCTCAAGGGTTTGATGTACATTCCAGAGACACTCATGTTTGTAGACTAAAGAAAGATTTATATGGACTCAAGCAAGCTCCAGGAGCTTGGTATGCCATAATAGACAGCTACCTAATGAGACTTGGTTTCTCCAAAAGTCACGCAGATCCAAATCTTTACTACAAAGTCGTGAACAATGCACCTGTGATTCTAATGCTATATGTCAACAATCTATTCCTAATAGGTGAAGAGTCTCTCATCATCCAGTGCAAAAAGGAACTAGCTTCTAAGTTTGATATGAAAGATCTTGGTCTCATGCATTATTACTTGGCACTAGAAGTATGGCAAAAGCGTGGTGAAGTATTCCTTGGACAGAGAAATTATGCAATAAAGATTCTTCAGAAGTTTGGAATGATGGATTGCAAATCCCTGGACACTCCTATGACCACAGATATAAGAAAATTAAGAGATTCTGATTCTAATCCAGCAGATCCATCACTTTATCGACAATTGATTGGGTCATTGATGTATTTGGTAAATACTCAACCAGACATTTGCTTTGTCGTGAACACACTAAGCCAGTTTCAGGTGGAACCTAGACATGAGCATTGGACATCTGCAAATCATGTTCTAAGGTATATCTATGGGACACTAAACTATGGTTAAGATATACAACATCCAGTGATACACAACTTCATGGATTCACAGATTCAGATTGGGCAGGAAGTGCAGAAGATAGAAAGAGTACTTCAGGGATGTGTTTCAGCTTGGGCTCCGCTATGATATCTTGGGACAGCAGGAAACATAAGTCAGTAGCATTCAACACAATAGAAGCAGAATATATCGCAGCATGTGAGGCATGTATAGAAGAAATATGGCTGAGAAAGTTGATTTCTCAATTATTTGAACATGTTCTAGATTTGACCATAATACACTGTGACAATCAGAGTTGTATAAGGCTATCAGAACACCTAGTTTTTCATGAATGGTCAAAACACATTGAGATCAAATAATACTTTATTCAAGATAAATTCCATGAAGGAGAAGTAAATCTCCAGTATATTCCCACAAATTAGCAGACAACAAATATCCTGACAAAGCCTCTGTCTAGAATAAAGTTTGCATATTTTCGAGACAAATTGGGGATTTTTGAAATAACTCCCTTAGTTGAAAGGGTAGAGACTCTCCAGGTTGGGAGGGAGCACTAACATATCATTGATTTGAGGAAAATCATTTTCAAGTTCAAAAAATGGTCCATCTTGGGCAGTTCCTTTGCAGTTCAGAAAGTGACTGAGATTTCTAACGGACATGCATTTTCCAATTCGAAAAATGGTCTAGATCAAACGATCATTTTTGTAATGAAAATGGTTCGATGCATTACTGATGTACCATAGACAATGATTTCCCTTGTGGTTAACTTGGGAAATGGTCTAAGACTGTCTCTCTTCTTGACAATCACTCTCATTAGTGGTCAAGAAGACTGGTTTGCCTCACCGGACAATGATTCTTTCGAAGCTCACAATTGTGAGCAGTTTCGAAGAATGGTCCATTTTGGAGGTTGGTGCAGGATAGTCATTTCCTTAGGAAATGGTCTGGACAATCATTCCCTAGGGAATATTCATTCTCTCTAGGTTGCACTTTGTTTAGTGCCGGAGGAATGGCCCAGATAGGTGAATGGTCTAGGTTCAACAATCAGGGACAGGCATTCCCTAGGGCATATTCATTCTCTCCAGGGTGCACTTTATTTAGTGCCAGAGGAATGGCCCAGATAGGGAATGGTCCACGCTCATAAATTAGGAAAATTATTCTTCCTTACTTGAGAAGAATAGTCTAGATAACCCATCATTGATGTTCTACTCTGAGGGAATATGCTCTTCCAGATCTCACACATGTGAGTGGAAGAATGGACCAGATGACTCAGTTTATATCATAACATTGTTTTTGTGTAGGTTGATATCAGTTGATATGATTACTATGGAGACTCTATGTCTCCAGATAGTAGAGGTATGCTACTGTGGTGGATATGTTCCACTGTTTGTGACTATGTGTCATGGATTGAGTGGTTGTGTACTACTATGGATGAACACAATTATGGTCTATCAGTTGACATCGTACCAGTTGTCATGGAGATTATATAGTTGGATAATAATGACGGTGCTCATGATTTAATTAGTCTGTGTGGATATAATGATGCTACTAGTTGAATGGTTTGTTTGTGCTCAAGACCATTATTAGTTATACCTCCCTAGCTAGGAGAGAGTGTTGATATTATGGCAGCTTCGGGAGGTATCGACCTCCATTGTGACCTTTGACAAGATTAGAATATTCCAGAAACAAAAAGAAGTGAATGTAACCCTACAAGAGATGTCGGCTAAGAGAGATAATTAATCTGAATTAATTAGTACCCAAAATGAGAAGTCGGCCTAGGCAGTCTGCCATAACTAGTATAAATATAGGGCATCAGTCTTCACTTTACACACAACTCTCAGAATCGTTGAGAGACACTTGTGCGCACTGCAGTTGGGAAGTCTTGTGCACAAGTCCTGGAGAAGGTGTGGTCACCAGTTCTGAAGTCTATAGTTTATATCTTTTTGGGTTGGACTCTCTTATCATCTTTGGTTATTTCTTGCTTGGTGCATTAGCCTTGCCTGGCTATTGATTTTCTACCAGGATTCTTCTCTCCGTCAAGCTCAAGGTGCTCGGGGGTGGCTTCAGCCTATGGTTGAGTGACAATAGTGATATTGCCTATGGTTAAACGAGCACATTCTAACAAGAAGGACAAGTTTCATTTAGAAATCTCTTTCGAGACTCAACATTGGATATTTAGTGAACTCCGACATATTCCAAGTAATATTTCTCTCTCACTCTTCAATCTTTATGTTCATGTCTTGTACTCTGAAAAGAAAGATTGTTGGCAATCATTACCATATTTTTCAGAGATCTTCTCTCCTTCAAACATCATTCTAGCCGGTGATCTAAACTTAGTATTCGAACCAAAAGAAAAGAGTGGATGCAATAGTGCTAGGGACCAAATACTCCCATTTGTTGAGGATCTAGTTCATCAGTGGGATCTCCTTGATTTCAATCCCTCGAAATGACTCTACACCTAGACAAATAATAAAGTTGGGGCTGATCACATCTCAACTCGCTTGGATAGATTCTTAATTCAGAGCTCGTTCCTGCAAGAAAAAAGGATAATCTCTTCCAAGATTCTTCCAAAACTGACTTTCGATCACAAACCTATCCTCTTGAATTTGGAAGAAGAAGAAAACATGGGCTCAATTCCTTTCTGGTCCAGCCCTCTTTGGTAGAAAAGAAGGGATTCCTGGAAACTGTCCATTCAGCTTGGTCCTCTCCTATTTCAGGGTCTCCAAGCTTTGTGTGGGAGATGAAATTAAAGGCAACAAAACATGCAATGAAATCTAAGCCCACTAGCACCCCCCTTAGTCACAGACCAAAGATTGTTCAACAATTATCATATTTGAAAGTGGAAATGGAGACCAAGGGCATCTTCAACTCAGATTTAGAGAAAGAACAAGCTGCTCAAAGCAAAACTTTCTGTGCATTTTGACATGAAGAAGAGTATTGGAGGCTTAAGTATTGAAGCTTGTGGCTAAAAGCTGGAGACTGAAACAACTCCTTCTTTCATCGATAGTTCAAAGCCTGCTTCTCCCGAAATAAAATTTCTAAAATTGACTCCTCAGATGGATTGATTCACAAAGGGATTGATCAGATCAAGGTTGCAGTAGAAATACACTTTTAGAGAATTTACAAGGAAGAAGGCTCCGACTATGAAGAGGTTATCTCAGACTTCCTCTCACACATTCCCTCTCTTGTAAGCAGGAATGACAATTCAATCCTCATGAAGCCATTTTTTGAAGAAGAAATCTGCAATGTCATCTGGTCCATGGAGCCCAACAAAGCCCCAGGACCAGATGGTTTCTCAATCCATTTTTATAGAGCATGCTAGGATATAATCAAATCTTCTTTCTAGAGGATGATTAAAGCCTTCCATCATATAGATAAAGTAGGAGGCAACACTAACTCCACTTTCCTAGCAAAGAAATTAATCCGAGCTCCTTCAAAAGATTTAGGTCTATCTCGCTATGAAATGCTTCTTACAAAATTTTGTCTAAGCTACTGACAAATAAAATCAAACCCCTGCTAGAGAATCTCATTTCCCCCCATGCAAGGGGGATTTGTCAAAGGGAGACATATTCTTGACAATGTAATATAGGTCCAAGAAGCCATGCACTCCAGCCACCAACAACATGAGCAAGGGATGTTGATAAAGCTCGACATGGCAAAAGATTTCGACATGGTAAACCTCTCTTTCCTTTGCAAATTCCTTCTCTCATTTGGTTTTTTCTTTGACTTTGTTATTTTGATAAAAGCGTGCACTGAAAATCCTTAGATATCCCCCCCAATGAATGGAAAACCGACAAATCACTTTCAAGCTACGAGGGGATTAAGGCAAGGCTGCCCTCTTTCCCCCTTCCTGTACATCTTGATGGCAGACACTTTAAGCAGAAAGTTGATTGCTGAAAATATGGTTGGCTCAATCCAAGGCATTAAGCTGACGAAGGGCCTTGATTAAATCAATCATGCCCTCTTTGCACACGATTCCCTCATGTTGGGTGGAGCCTCTGTAAAGATTGCAAAAAACTTCAATGAAATACTTCAAATCTTTTGCAGTATCTCCGGAGCGCTCATCAACAAAAGGAAAAGTGCAGTGTATGGGTGGAACGTATAACAACAAACAGTTCAATGAATTTCCCTTTATCTGGGGTTCCCGAGCTATGCTTCTTGGGAAAAAATAAAGTATCTAGGACTCCCCTTAACTCTGGGCTCCAACAAGTCTTCACCGTGGACAAAAATTATAAGCAAATTCAAAAAAAAAATCTCATCTTGGGGTGGACAGTGGCTTTCCAATGCAGGGAAACTCACCCTCATTAAATAAATCTTATCCTCATTGCTAATCTACCAGGCCTCCCTCCTTCTGGCCCCAAAGGAGATCACGAATCAGATCACAAAGATTATTAGAGACTTCCTCTGGCGTGGAGGCAAAGGCAATCAAAATAAACACCACTTGGTGAATTGGGAAATTGTCAAACGCCCCTATTATGAAGGTGGATTATAGGTAAAAGACCCTGAGCTTGCAAACCTAGCACTGGGAGGCAAAATCATTTGGAACCTTTATGCAAATCACAAAC
>JASDQU010107396.1:92520-104962 GCA_032191745.1 Picea mariana
CTATCTCTGAGGTGTCCAATAATGGTGGGAAATATGGTCGAAGGAGAGCCACGTTGTAGACTAGGTACAGGCCAAGGAAAGGGGGAATGATGAGCACAATAGGGTTGTCACCCACAACCTTGGTGATGGTGTATGACCAATACCGGAGTGGGAGAATATTTTGATGGGCCGCTGTAAGGCGTTCTTTCTACAAGTGTAACCAAAGTTTGTCGCCCACCTGAAACTTATGTGGCACCCAATGTTGATCATGAAGTTGCTTATACTTGGCATTGGACTTCTGTAAAATATCCTAAACATGTTGGCAGATGTGCTGGATCTGCTCAATGAACCAAGTGGCTTTGTCAACTTCTGGTGGAGCAGGGGATGAGTCAGTCAAGGTGGTCTCCAAGGGTATTGCAACATCCATGGGGCCCAATGGTTGGAATCCCAACCCCACCTGAAAGGGGTTGTGGCCAGTTAAGCTATGAAGGGCTCGATTGTATCTATGTTGGACAAAGGGAATACTCTCATCCCATGTGTGGGGGTGCTTGGAATTTTACATGCACATGCACATGATATGTACGATTATCTGATTGACAACCTAAGTTTGGTCATCTGTCTGGGGGTGGAAGGCACTGGACTTGGTGAGCTTGGTATCTAGAAGTGACCAGAGGCTCGACCAGAATGTAATGAGGACCAACTATCTCGATATATGAAAATGGTTTTTGGGATCCCAAAGTGTACTCAGACGCGTTCAAAGAAGAGCTTGGCAGTGGCCTTTGTAGTTATGTTCTTCTTGCATATGACCATAATCACCATCTTGGAAAAACGATCAACAACCACAAAAACAAATTCATTTCCCCTCTTGGTGGACGGGAGGCCCAACATGTAGTCCATTGTGATGGATTCCCACGGCTTACTAGGAGTAGGAAAAGGGGTGTACATGCCTTGTTTCTTAGTGGTCGGTTTGGAAACAACGTAGGTGGTGCAGGACCTGATATACTTGCCGACATCTTGTAGAAAATTTGATCAGTAGAAATGTTTCTGCAGCACTGCCACTGTCCTTTCAACGCCAAAGTGTCCTGCCACCTGACTGTAGTGAGCTTCCCAAATCAGCTTCGTGTGCTCGCTTGATGAAACACATAGATGGCCTAGATGACACAACAACCCATCCTGAAGATGGAAGTTAGTGACCACTGAGTTTGATCCCAACATTTGGTAGGTGGTGGAGAAGTCAGGGTCTGTCTCATAGAGGTGGGGCCATCCAGAGGTCTCATGGCTGCAAGAGTCTAGCACCGTGGTGGGTGTCACGACTGCAGGTCAGCTGAGGTAATCAACAACTCGGTTGGTACTCCATGTTTTTTACTTGATGTTGAGGTGGAACTGCTATAAGTATGTTGACCACTTCTGATGGCAGTCATTCTGAAATTTTCCTTGGGTCTTCATCAATTGTAGTGGCTTGTGATAAGTGTGGATGAATGTCTCCTTCCCTAATATGTAATGTCTCCACTGGCGGCAAGCTTGCACAATGGAGTACATTTCTTTTTTGTAAGTAGGTTACTTACAAGCAACATCTGATAATGTCTCACTATGATACGCCACAGGGTGGCCATGTTGAGTAAGAACGACGCCCACAACATAGTCTGAAGCATATGTATCGATCTCAAAGGGATGTTGCAGATCAAGGACCAGAACTTGAATCTATTGCATATGCACAGCCATTAAAGAAATGAAAGGCAAATATTGGGATGGAAGAAAACCCAAAGTTTGCACATACATGCGATTATTGGAATGATGAAACAATGGAGAAGATTGAAAATTTATTGCTGGAGTATCAAGATCTATTCCCAAACACATTCTTGGAGATGAAGGGGATAGCTAGTGAATTAGGAGAAATGAAGATCCCTTTGAAACCAGGAGCTAAACCAGTAAGACAATGACCCTATAGGTCAAATTTGAGATATAAATAGAAGGTAAAGGAAGAAATAGACCACATTCAAGAGGCAGGAATCATTGAACCAATCGAGGAATTAGAATGGATAACTCCAATGGTGGTGCGGGACAAGAAAAATGGAGGGATTATGATCTGCATGGATCTAAGGAAGTTGAATGATGCATGTCTATGTGACCCATTTATGACACCGTTTATAGATGAAGTGTTAGAGAATGTAGGGGGGAAGGAGGCCTATTCTTTCATAGATGGTTTCTCAAGCTATCATCAAATTAAAATTGCGTAGGAAGATAGACATAAAACTACCTTTGCGACAAAATGGGGAAGTTATCGATATACAATGATGCCTTTTGGGTTGAAGAATGCACCTATAGTTTTTTCCAGAGTAGTTGTCGTGGCCTTTAAGGATTTCATTCCTAAGTTCCTTGAAGTTTACTTATATTATTGGATTGTGTTTAGTTTGTTGAAGGACCATATGGAAGTACTCAGGTTAATTTTCAATGGGTGTAGACAATGTCAGATTTCAATGAATTGGAAGAAATGTATTTTTTGCGCCCCTTTTGAAATTTTGTTGGGTCATGTGGTATGTAAGCAAGGCTTATTAGTGGATTCAGCCAAGATTGTAGTGATTTTTGGATTCACAACCACCTACATCAGTTATACAGTTGAGAGCAACTCTAGTTCATACAAGATATTACATGAATTTTATTAAGGGATATGCGCGGATAACAACACCTATGGATAAGTTGTTGAAGAAAGAAGCTAAGTTCCTGTGAAATGAGGACTGTTAGAAAGGTTTGGATAAATTGAAGCAGAAATTAGTGAATGTGTCGATTTTGATATTTTCATACTAGGGGAAGGAATTTTATGTCCATATGGATGTGTCGTCCATAGTTTTAGGCACAATACTATCTCAGGAAAGAGAATGAGACATAGACCATCCAATTTCCTTTGCAAGCGGGATGTTGTCAACAACAGAAAATAACTACACTATGACAAAACAAGAAGGATTGGCAATGGTATACATGCTATATAATTTTAGACATTATTTGTTGGGGTATCAATTTAAGATGTATACAAACCATTATGTACTAATATACTTAGTCAACAAGCCAATGTTGGGGGGGAGAATATGTATATGGTTGTTGTTGTTCCAAGAATATGATTTTGAGGTTGTTGTGAAACCAAGAAAATTGAATACAGGTCCAGATCATTTATCGTTCATAATCTCAGGAGAGGATGCGGAGAATCTAGATGACGGTTTGTTGGATGCACAATTATTTGCAGTCAAAATGGTAGATCACTAATTTGTAGATATTGTACAATTTATAAGTATAGGAATGGCTCCATCTAACATGACAGTGGCGTAGAAGATGTAGCTAACAGTGAAGGCAACGAACTACTAGCTAATTACAGGAATATTATACAAGTTAGGTGCAGATGGAATATTAAGATGAAGTGTGGTAGAGCATGAAAGGCCTATGATACTCGCAGAAGCACATGAAGGGACTGCAGGAGAACACTATGCAGGTAAAACAACTGCGCAAAAAATTTTGTGCGCATGGATATGGTGGCCCACACTTCACAATGATGCTAAAGAATATTTTCAAGCATGCAATGTTTTTCAAAGGGTGGAAAAGTCATCCAAAGGGGATGAGATGTCATTGAACCCACAAGTTACAATCCAAGATTTTGATAAATGGGCAATAGACTTTGTTGGACCAATCAATCCACCACTAATAAGATCATGAGATAGGTATATAATCACTGCAACAAAGTACTTGACCAGATGGGCCGAAGTAGCACCAGTTACAGATTGCAATGCGGAGATTGTTTCATACTTTATATTCGAGAATGTAGTGACAATATTTGCATGTCCATGCATCTTGTTGAGTGACCAGGGAACACGTTTCTTGAATAAAATCATTGCAACATTGATGTAGGAGTTTCAAATTCATCATCAAAGAAGCATGACCTATCACCCTCAGGATAATGGCACAGTAGAATCCTTTAATAAAATTATGGAAAATCCGCTGACAAATATTTGCAATGTAGGGAGAGATGATTGGGACTTAAGAGTTCCTATGTTCTTATGGGAATATAATACTACAAGTAAAAAGTTGACAGGACAATAGTCGTTCAAGTTGGTATATGGGAAAGAAGTAGTAATGCCAATGGAGTTTATTATACCCAGCCTACGCGTTGCAACGATCATTGATATTTCGGACTCTGGCACAGTAGAGGAAAGACTGGCACAGTTGATACAACTTGAATAAGATTGATTTCTTATAGGATTCCATTAGCAAGTTAAGAAGGCACAAGAGAAAGAATAACATGATCCACATATTAAACAAAAAAGATTCCAAGTCGGAGACTTAGTATTGTTATATGAAATCAAATTTATGCAGCATATAAGAAAGTTATGAACGCATTGGTTAGTCCCATATGTGATTGAGTATATGACAGAGACAGATGTTACGCATTTTGAAACACTTCATGGAGAAGTCTTGGGAGGATTGGTGAATGGAAGTTGGTTTAAACTCTATAGAGACAATTGACCATATGTGTATTAATCTAAATTATGCAAGAACACATGTATCATAGTAGTTGTACTATAGTATAGAGGTAAAATACAGAAAAATAAACAAAAAGTAGAAAAAGGAGCTGAAAACAACTAAAAGGTAGAAAAAGAAGAAAACAAATAAAAAGTGGAAAAACAAAAACAAAGGTAGACAAGAAAAAGTATGGGGAAACAAAGCAACAAGACCTGCGCAGAAAAAGGGAATGTCGCACATATAACAAAAATAACGTAAAGAGAGTTAAGTGCGTGAAAAATTCAAGCGATGAACATGATCGTTGAGACTATTAAGGGCATTAAAGAACATACATGATAGATAAAAAGTTGTAATAACTCAACGTCCTGGAGACGTGTAGTCATAAATAGAAGGCATTGTCGAGGATCATGACAGATTGGCATATTGAAGGAAGAATCCGGTGAAGGATTTGGCATTAATGCCACAATAAGGAAACTATTGATTACAAACTCTGACCAGATTAGACATTTACTTTGGGCAAGAAGGAAATTACATAGTTGTTGAAGGATTATAAAAAGGCATGAAAAGAGTCAACCGAGAGGTTATTTGCATTTGATAAGAGCTATGTGAATAGAGAGCAGACCAAGAGCCGAACCAAAAATAACAGAGTAGTTAAAGAAATCATTCGTAGAGAACAATGGCACCACCAAAAGTTGGGGCACCATTAGCCACARCACGCAAGAAAACAAAACAACCATCGGTTGCACCAAAGTTYGTGGAAACACCTAGAGMTTYRGCTTCGCAACCGAGATTTCATAGGGACTACATACCACCAAGAAAGGACACTACACCATAGGTTAGACTACCCGCAGATGGAAAGTACCCACCGGTCACGCCATAAATACCACTTGGTGTCATTGTCGAAGGGGACATGYTAGGAAAGGTCACTTCTTTGAAATTTGTGAACCACGACATAAYAGATGTACATAAGTTTCYCGAGATAGAACAAGAGAAATATCTATGCACCAAAACTGTACCATAGACAGGTGCAATATTGATCAAGTTGCAATAATGGGCGGTAAGACTACAAAAAACTGGAATATTAAATTTGTTAGAAATCCCACACTTTGGTAGAAGTTTAGAACAAAACACCTTTGTCAAGATGTTATTGAGTTGCATCCATGAAGAGACTCTATGGTTACATCCACTAGTAATGATTGACACACAATTGATTACATGGATAACAAGCTTGTTGAATGCAGGGGAGGATCTGACACCACTATTCGCCAACAAGTCGAGAGAGAAAGAGTCATCAGAAAGTATGAAGGATAAATTCAATACCTTCATTGGGAAGTCAAGGTTGGACATCGTGAACATAAATGATGAGTTCTTGCAATTAGTGATGCAGGTATTGGAATGAAAAATACTAAGGAAATGCCACAAGGATGGGGTGTTGGCCGCAGTTATAACATCTATGGAGAAGTGCACAGAAGGGGTCTAGATGAATTGGACAACATTTTTGGTCAATCAGTTTTTTTTAGATTGCATGGAAGCCCAAGAGAAAGGCATCGAGTTTCACTATGCCTGGCTTCTCATTCTAATAGCAATGGTCCCATGGAGGGAGCCTGATGACTGCCAGTTTTTGGAATGCATAGGTAATGCAATTGTGCACCACGCAAACTTATGGCATACGACAAACAAGAGGAGACAACAGAACAATAATGCCACATTCTACACATATTTTGACACAATTAGGCACATCGTAGAGCATACATCGTGCAACACCTCCTAGACTTTCTAGACTTACTAGGATATTATGCACTTTAAAGTAGGGATGCACCACATGTACATCTAAGACAAAAGAGACCTCGTGCACTAGTGGTTTCCAATAAGCTACAAGTTGAGAACGGACGATATATGCCTAATTGCCAATGACTGGGATTAAGAATGGAAATTTCGAGGTGAACAAACGGAGCACCCTGATGAAGAAGAAGAACAAGACAACGAAGAGGCAAAAAAACAAAATTAATTCATATATTCCTTCAAAAGCTTAATCATTTTCCAAGTGCATCTTGATTTATCAATTTGATTTTTTCCAAACTCGATGAAACAATGAGTTTGTGCCATTAGTTTCACGATCATTGCTTCATGGTAATTTCTATAATAATTTACTATAAATTCAATAATTAGTATGATGGACCTAATGGTTAAGAACATGTGTTTCCTCAGGGGTGGCAGGTGCGGGTGAAGTGATTTATTCCCCGGGAGGTAAACTAATTATATTTGTTTGTTGGAGTATAGGATAAGCAACAAATAACCAAGCAGAGGCGTATGCTATTTTTAAAGACTTGGATCTGACCCAGAGCCAAGGTATTAAAGACATTTTCATTATTGGCGATTCTTGGATGATCATCAATCTAATTAGAAAATGAGTCCCACCCAAAGACATGAATATCAAAAATATTATTGCAAGAGTTCATCAAGAGGTTGAACCCTATGAGTCTTTCTAGGCCTTCCATATCCTCAGAACTAAAAATTCACGTGTGTATTATCAAGCCAATTTATCAACCAAGGCACTATTAGGAGAAATTAGAATCAATGGAAGGGTTAACATCATCCTATCCCATAATGGAGTCAACAATAAATTTTAACTTACGATGGATTATGACCCTAAGGCGAGTCCCGAGGGCACGCATCTACCCCAGGCATCACCAATCACTCTTAGCCTCATGTCTTGCCATCTGGTCATGATTTCCACATGGTATTTCTACAAATGGATGGACATACTTCCTATCTTATCATTGTTTAATTTTCATTGTCCTTTGGCTCATTTATCTTGATTCTCACATGCGCCTACATCTGTCTACTCTTACTTGGCCTAGCTCACGACTTCTCTCGGACCCTTTGCACATGGGCTTTGTACCCTCTTGTTGGTGTATGGAATCATCGAAGTTTAGCATTACAATATCCATTCCAAGTAATCATGGGCATGAAAAGTCCAAGTCCTGACACATACTCAACCTAAAGGTCCAGGTTCTATAACATGCTCAAACTCCGCTCCAACTCGGGATTGTTGATGCTAGGCATTAATCAATGATCAAGGTGGTGGATCTTTGCACACAACCAGAGTAAGATAAGTATGGATTCAGAGATATTTCGTAGTATGCAATGTGTTTAGAATTTATGTAATCTTAAGAAGAATATCGATAGATTGGAAGAGTTGGGAGTCAAAGAATACATCAATTATTTTGGTGAGGTCTTCTCCGAAACCTATCAAAGAAAGGAGTGGAATTTGGATAAGATGGAAAATAGACTACTGAGTGCAGCACAATGGAGAAGAGAATTGCAGGAGGAAGAGCATGAGGAAATGGTTAATCAACTGAATACTCTCCAAATTCGGCTAAATGTAGCATCAGTTCACTGGAAAAATATCATGGAAATTCTTGTAGAACAGAGACAGGGGAACCAACAATTTAAAGACGAAGTGGAAGAGATATGCTTAGAGGTGGTTGAGTTGTGATCTCGAGCTGTCAATCTAGTTTAGTTGTCATCATCCTTGGATATTTTAGACGAAGTGTCATCACCCGAACTGCCTAGACGAGTGCTTGACTTGAATTCGCCTCCCGCTCATCAAGAAGAGGCTCTAGATGACCAAATTCAATTTGATTAGCTAAGTTAATGTTGTGTTTTTTTGTTTCAATTCTAGGAGTCTTTTACAAGTAATATAGTCGGATTACTAGTAATTTGAACCCTATGTATGGATTAAGGGTGGTCTTTCTGAAAATGCTATTAGTATACAACCGGTTTTTTACTCTGCTATGGATCTGTCAGAAGATTGTAAAGACTCTTCATGTGATCTTCCACATAGGATTTTTTAATAATATTTTCTTCCGAATCTCTCCATAGCCTAGAAGATAATGCGGAGGAGATGCATGATGTTGGAAGTTCCCAATAAAAGTTGTCTCGTGGAATGTCTAGGTTCTGAATGACCCTAGTAGAAAACATATCATTTGCCAAGTTTTCTATTCAATTGGTGGGTTAGATTTATCATGCTTGTAATAATTTAAAATCATTGGGTTTATGTTGAGAATGACCTTGTTTTTTATATGGTTGGGATCAAGAATCATTACGTCTGGACATAGTGAAGGAAAGGGAGGGATTTCCATAATCATCTCCCACTAGCTCATTAAGGTGGTGGTTGATTAGGATTCAGTTATTCACATATACTAGTTTGGGTATTTCTTAATCTAGATGGTCACATTCTTAGATTAACTAATATTTATTCTTCAAATGATGCCAAGGAATGCATCATGCACTGGAAGTGGCTAGTGGATGAGCTGTGAAATTCCCCTTGATTGATCTGTGGGGACTTTAACATGTTGGAGAATCAATGAGATAAGAAGGGTATTGTAAGGCCCTAACCTTGAACGGCTTTGAACATCTCCACCACATAATCACCTTGATGGTCATTGACTAACACAACAGAACATGATGGAAGGTTGATGGTTAGAAGAGTCGGTTTTGGGCACCCTTGCATGATGGTAAGGGACATCATGAACAAGTTAAGCACCCTTTCTTAGATTGGGTGCACCACAGACCTTGGGAGATTTTCACTAAGAGAATACTGGAAGGAAACTTGATGAAGGAAAGAAAAGTGAGGTTTATGGCAGTGACCCCACCTGATCTACAAGTATGATGCATGAAAGATAATATTGGTACAAAGATCTTGATTGGATTTTATAGACTTTGGAGCTTGGATTACATGCATGTTGGAGTAATTACACACTCACCTAGTGATTAATTTTCCCAAGTTTGATAGTCTAAGGTTGAGGGCACTATTTAGATATCAAATATTCTCTCTAGAGAATATTTCCTAAAAACTTGGGTGCCTCCTACAAAATAGGGGCACTTCCCTCTTAAGTTTGACTTCAGTTATACTAGTGGAGAGTTCATTTAAACTAGTGGATGACAACTCATGCATGCAATGATTTCTTTTCTCTCATGCACCAATTGATTTTTTCATGCTTAAGAGGAGGGTGCATATCTCATGCATGCATGTTATTCTCTATCCTCCACACATGTGTACTCAGTGAACTATTGATTCCTTTGACAATTGACTCATACTATGTGGCAATTAAGCTCTAGTTTTTATCAGTGAGTGTCTACTTCACTCTAGATCTCTACTAAGGTGAATTATTTTGGTCATGCCACTATCTATGGTTCATTGACCTATTATTAAGGATTTCTCATGTATTTGTTACTCACTCAAGCAATACAATTTGTACATTCATTCTCAATTCTTTCTCTCATTCTTGCTTCTTTCTCTCTAGTTCTTTTTGCAAGATTTGGGTGAATTTTCTCTAGCTAAGTTCTATGTGAATTTCACATGGTGTCAAAGTTTGTGAGGAGAAACATTGTTTTCTTTCACATGGTATCATATATTTATTTCTAAGAGAAATTGCATGAGCACTTTATTTGTAGGTTTAGGATTGAAAGATTGCAGCAGTTAGAAAGAATGGAACTACCATCATCGACACTTCTTATGTTGCACAATTATTTTGAATGGAAGCCACATATTCTTTTTCTTCTAAGAAGAAGAGGCTTATATCAAATAACCATGGAAACAAAAGCAGACTGTGATTCTCCAGAAGAGAAAATTTATTTTCTCAACAGACAAGATATGGCTCTCGAACTTATTTGCATGTATGTTTCTCCTGGATTACAATATCATGTAGAGGACTCATCACTTGTATATTTTAACCTTGTACAATTATTGACTGCAAAGATATTTTCAGTAAAATAACAAAAAAGATACAATGACAAATACACACATTACACAAAGATTTTCTCCCTGGAAACCCAAACCGGGAAAACCAACATATTTTATATTCATCCACACCATACATTATTTACAACACAATATGTACATATAGGAGTCAACGACATCCAAAATCCTAATCCAATGACCTGAATTAGTCAACAACCCTAATTCCTTAGCCTAAAATAGAAAACCATCGACAAAAAACCATGTGCCAAAAAACCTCCCAATAATGGACACAAAAATCGAGGCAAGACAAAAATCAAGGAAAAAAGGTGATACATTTCCATCAAACCCCCCTACACACCCAACACAATGTAGCATTCACCAGAGCTAGTCGTGCAAAGAATATAAAACATACCCAACATCACGTTCAACTCCAGATGAACTATGGACTAGATTGGAGGTCCTATTTGGAATAAAGGAAGATTGTGAAGAATGCATGCAGGCACCATGTAGGAGATTGACAAGACAACATCGACATAAAATCCACCAAAAGAAAAAACCTCTCAGTTTGAAGAGACTTTTACATCTTAGGAGCCACATGCAAATACTTCTATACATTTATTTGCTCATCCTTTTGTTGCATTCATTCGAGATGATTTCTACTATATTTCATATATGTTTTCCAAATCAGATTTGGAAGATATTGAGCATGCAGATCAAATACCCAAATGGGCACAGTCCATCCTATGGATAGTTGATTCTCTTATGGATGATCCTATCGATCATAGAGGGGCGATATTCAAATTAGAGGGAGAGCCCCATGTGTTCACGGCCACAAAACTAGTAATTTGCATGCATTGCTACATATTCCTTGCATTTATCCCTCAGGAATATGTAGAGAATGAAAGGAATTTGTATTGCAAAATTTCCATGAATGAAGAGGATTTGGATCTACTTCTTTCCAATCAGATAAAGTGGATATATGTGGACTTATCGTTGGTTCATCTACTTCATCATATCTATAGAAACATCTTCACCGAACATATACTTACATAGTTGTGAGGCCTCCTTGGACTGAAGGACACGGTTACTTAGGAATTGTCTTTCTTTCCTTCATTTTTGATGCATTGTACTTTAAGGCGGGGGGTTTTCTGTGCGGTTTTCCATCTTTCCTCACTTTTGTCAATGTTCATTCATTTAGATGCATTGTAAAATGGGTACCTAACATGGCCTTGTAGCCAAGACCCATTCTTTATTTACACCGTAGAAGTGTTCAACGAGGGTGTTGGAGTAATTACACACTCACCTAGTGATTAATTTTCCTAAGCTTGATAGTCTAAGGTTGAGGGTGTTATCTAGAGATGGAATATTCACTCTAGATCATATTTCCTAGAAAATATGGTGCCTCCTACAAAATAGGGGTGCCTCCCTCTTCAGTTTGACTTCATTTAGGAGTTTAGTTAGACTAGTGGAGATTTCAGTTAAACTAAAGGAGGACAACTCATGCATGAAATAATTGTTTTTCTCTCATGCAATAGTTACTTTTCTCTCATGCAGTAGTTGATTTTTCATGCTTAAGAGAACGAGGGCACATATCTCATGCATGCATGCTCTTCTCTCTCCTCCGCACATGTGGACTCAATTAACTATTGATTGCTTTGATAGTTGACTCATATTAGGTGGAAATTAAACTCTGGTTTTTGTCAGTTAACATCTACTTAAATCTAGATCACTGCAAAGGATAATTTTATTAGTCAGTTAGATAACTATGGAGCATTGAACTATTAGTAGGGATTATTCATGTATTTACTACTCACTCATGTAAAACAATTTGTACATTCATTCTCAATTCTTTCTCTTATTCTTTCTTCTTTCTCTATGGTTCTTTTTGCAAGCTTTGTCACTAGTTTGATTGTCCATTTGACTAGTTCAAAGCATTGGAGTTCAATGTACATAATCATGGTAGAATGGGTTAAGAGTACTAATGTACTGGTAGGTTTGGATGGTGCAACACTTGGACATTTTTTTTTAATGCTCTTGATGAAGGTTGGATTCCAGTAGTAGTAGGTAGCCATAATAGTGTTGGACATAGATTACAACTACAACAAAAGGTATCAAAAACAACAAAGACATCAAAGAGGCATTGTTGGTAGAAGTTGGGAAAATGCACTTTTTTCAAAGGAAGAATTTGATAGTAAGTAGTTGCATGGAAAT
>JASDQU010107397.1:10199-28225 GCA_032191745.1 Picea mariana
ACTTTCAGGTGTCTTCTTTGTTATGAAATTTTTCAATACTTCCATGATCTCCCCTTTTAAACCATCTATCTTAGTGTCCATTGAATCCATCTTAGTATCCAACTTAGCTTCCATTGAATCCATCTTAGTTTCCATTGAATCCATCTTAGCTTCCATTGAATTCATCTTATTTTGTAGTTCATTTATGTCCCTACACATTTCTTCACCTTCATCAAGAGTCCAAGTAGTATTTTCTGGAGGCTTATTTGGTGTAGAAGTTTCGTTTTTGGGTGGCATGTTGGCCAAGTATCACTTTTGAACCTTGATTTTGAGGTGGTTCTGCTAGACAATATTTCTTCTGTTGTATCTCCCAATTTTTGGCCCTTCTGGGTATGAAACTTTCTCTTATGTATTTCTCTGATATTTCTTCTCTGCAATGCCATAGGTCTGATCAAAATTGGATGTGCCAAGTGGAATTTACAGTAGCTTCCCCACAACTTGCCGATTTTTGGCCTTTCCAGGAGATCTCACTTGTATAGTGTGCCCCGCACAAAATAATTGATATAAAATTTTGAAACTTGCATCCAAAATACTAAAGACTGACCAAGATCGAATGCAACTAGTCCCATGCAATTTGGATACTCTAGGAAGAAGTTATGATTGTTTTACCTGGAACACCTTCTTGAGACTAGTCAATAGGACTAGTCAGATACCCTATCTTACACAGGGTGTATCTACAAATTTAAGATGACCCAGAAGCTAAAATTGTTACCATAGATACATTACCAATGTCTGTAAATGGCCTCCAGAGTTTAGGGTCTGAAATGTTACAGAAAATGTTTTATAGCAAAACTTCCGCAATGACTCATTTCAGGATGATTCCAGAACCCTATCTTGTACAGGATGTATCTCCGAAAGTATAAGGCCTCAGGAGATGAATTTTGAACCCAACGTACCTTGATATGTATTCTAAATATCCTCCAATCCATTCCTTCTGAAACATTGTATAAAAATAGTTATAGAGAAAATTCCACAGTGTCTCAGATGTAGCAGCGAAACCCCAAGACCTTGAGCTCTGATACCATATGTTAAGAACAAAACATCAATATAGAATATAAAAACCTCAGGAAAATTACTCAACACCTTGAAAAAGAGATAATTTCAGTTAATAACCTCTTCGAGGGGGCAACCTCCTTTTACCCCACTTAAATGTTCAAGTACAAGATGATTCAAAATGAAAATGTCTCCTTGGTATATATAGGAGACTAGGAGGTATAATTACAAATAATGGCCTAAAGCCGACATAATTAAAATAAAATTACTAATATAAATTACAACTAATGGCCTAAATCCGACATAAATAAAATAGCATTACTAATCTAATATGCCCCAATTAAGGGGTAATGAGCCAATATTAGGGCTTAACAAAACCCAACACCATTTTTTAATTTTGGGCACAAATCTCGATGTATGAAGGATGTAGTGGTGCAACCTATGTATACGCATGTACTATAGGTAGGGTGCATATATGTGGAAAAATAAATCTTTTAGCTCTAGGGTTTGCACAAACTAGACTTCAAATCTTCATAGGGAAATGGAAAAAGGCCTTCTATGGAAGTTTTCATAGGGTGAGGCAAATCTCACTATAACAAGATGTACTTTCATTGACAACGCCAATCCTCTTTTCTCCTTTCATCGATCAACCTACTTTAGTGGATTCCTTTTCTAGACTTAATCCAAAGGCCACATTTCCTAATTCATGGAAAAGGACACATGGCATAAAGGTAGAAAAGGACACATGGTATAAGGATTCAAGGCACTTGGTAGAAAGAATCTTATTTCAAGAGGGTGTTTTTCCTATTTCAAGAGCATGATAAGTGGCACAAAAAACCATTCAAACCCTTGTCTTATATATTTTATTATTTAAGTGGAGTCTCAAGCCTCTAAGGAGCATTTATGAATGATAATTTTATTGCTCTCTCTTGGAGGAAGAAGTGGATCTAGAAAGAAATAAATAGTATTTTATTGTAAAGCATTTTATGAGAGGATATATAAAAGGATAAGCTCTCTCATTTTCTAATGAAAATTAGATTGACAGGGATATACCCTCCAAATATTAGTAGATGATTTAATAGAGGATGAAGTCAAGGGCTAATCATATGTGAGGTTTCCATCCTCCTCCTCTTTTGTCTTGGATGATTAGGATTTTATGATAAAGTAGACACTATTATTTGATGATGGAAATAATCTCTAGAGGGTGGTTTTGCACAATGAGAAGAGTGTATGGTAGAGGCTCTCAACCCCCCCTAGTCCTTGATGCAACTTTGAGTATTGAGGGAAATTTCTACTGTAATTTTAAATTGGGTGTTTTCACATGTAAATGGCTCATTTAATCTTATGGGATTGTGATTAAATATGCGATGTGTTGTTCGGTTGTCCATTTTTTATAAGGTTGTCATACTTTGTCCTCTTTTATTATCTAAATCAATTCCTTGATATGACTTAGGACAAACATATCCCAAAGTTCCATGGACATAATGACTCAATTGCACTACATGTTATATCTTTTGTTGAATTCATTTCAAAATTCAACGTTGTCCATGAGTATGTTAGGATGAAAATGTTTGTGTTCCTTGGAAAATGATGCACTATATTGGTTTTATAATTGTATTCCAAGGGAGATATGTTCACTTGTAGGTTTGATCAAGGCATTTCACAAGAATTGGGATGTTATCTATGAATGTGAAAATGTAGAAAACATAGTAGGTGAACCAGTTGTGATTTCAAATTTGGAGGAAGAGAGGAGTGATGAAGTCATTGAAGACCTTGTTGCAAAATATCATAATTCCTTTGAAGGCTATGAATTATACAAAAGAATCACATAATCATGATGATTTAAACTTTCATGAAGAAAAGGGTTTGATAAGTTATTTATCTCTTCAAATTTCTAAATTTAATGATGAGACCCTTAAATATTTGAAGAGGATAGATGTGGTAGAGAAAACATTAAAGATTTGAAGAGGATAGATGTGGTAGAGAAACCCTTGGTAAGGTGAAGAATTTATAGGTGTTATAATCCCCTCATGTGATGAAGGGCATGAAAACTATGAGGATGAGGACATGATCACTCTCTTTTAAATTTGAAGGCATAGATGAAATGTGGATCATCAGTTTCTTCATGGAGATCCCATATATGACACAAATAGTGAGAGCATGACGGAGGAAAAGATGAGTTGGCATACTCCACTTCCAATCAACATTGAGGGTCACTTCAAGGGACATAAATAAGACATATCAATGGAGGTACGTTAAGATTTTTCCATGGTTGATGAAAAATTGTATGTTCTCCTCACTTTGGCAGATTTGATGTAGCATAAATGGGTTTTTCATGGAAATAATGATGTGGAAATTTTCCCGCGATTGATGTCTCTATTTATTTCCCTACCTATGTATGAAAAATTAGTAAAAGACTATTTTTGAGACTGAAATATGTTTGGGACACCAAAATTTCCATTTTTTTGTTTGGTTTAGATATTTTTGACCTCCTAAGAAAGGGCAGCAAGCCCTAGGTCTTGAGACTATGTACTTTTTCAGGTTTGATTTTTATTCTCATACTTCATCTGCATTTTTTTATTGAGGGTAGAAAAGAGGGGCGAAAATGTCGTTGCATATTTTGGAGTCATATAAATCTATGTTGCTTGAAGAGTGATGAATGATATTTCATGGTTTGATGATGCTTACACTAGCCTTATCCAACAATGGAAAAAGAGAACTTGTAACAATACACACTAACCTTGGCATGATCTTTGTTTTCTTGTCCATTTTCAATATCTCACTTCCATTTCCTACCAAGGAGTGATAGAGATTCCAACTTATGACTTATCATGTGTGATGTATCCTTATTTTGGTTTATAACCAAAGACAAGGGTGCATTTGGAGAAAAATTCATTCTAGACTAATGAATATTAAAGAAACAACAATTGATCAATGAAATGCATTGCCTATTCTCATCTTGTAGCAAAACATTTGATTTCTTAGGGAAGGGCATATCACCTGACATATTTTTTTTGAAAGCATACATGTAGAGGAGAGATATCTAGAATGTATGACCAACAAGAATATTAAATCTCTCTACAAAAAAAGGGAATGTTGGTTTAGACCTATTTGATGCACTCACGGTAGCAAGGAGGGCACAATCATATCAACAAAGAAATATGTAATCTAAAGAATCCTTCTGCACCAAATCCATAATTCAAGAACATTTATTGTCAACAATTGGGAATGAGGTTCCATAGGAAAGCTATTGAAATTTACATTACAGATGCTTATTTTGGATTTCTTCTTGTAGGTTCTAAAGGAGGAAAAACCATTTCCAACAAAGCTATGGGAGTGCCATTTCGATTGACAAATGATCTTTATTTTAGGAGTGATATACTTCACTTATTCTACTATTGATCTTCATTGAAGAAACTTTATTTTGTCTATATTCAGTGTATATGATCTAAGAAAGTTGATGAAATATGATCCAAAGAGTGGGGAAATAATTTTGTTCCTGAGGAACCTCAAGTTTGCAAATGGATTTTCTATGAACAAAGATTTCTCATTTTTTTCTTATTTCATAAACAACCAATCGTAGTATTTTGGAGGTGTTGGAATACCAATAGGGAAACACTATCAAGTTAATTAGTGAGGTGGAATAAATACATGGCCAAATATGCAATAACCATTTAGTGGAAATATAACAAGCACTAAGTGCAATCCATACTAGACTCCACTACTTACCATGAAGATAACCAATATGGAGGCTGCAATATCTAGAAGTATTTTAAATTGGACTAGGCACATTTATGGGATTCCAATAAGGATTTACTAGAGGTTACACTTCACAACAATTACACTCTATATTGGGAACTGCCTACAACATTCATATCAACAACATGGAAATGCATTCACACAATTGAGACAATACTCCATCTTTGGCCACACTATTTGTACTATGTTGTGCAATTGTGGAAGTAGGAATATCCTTATGTGGTATATCATGAAGAAGTCAGAATGATATGTTTGAGGATCATTGCAAGAAGAAAGAGGACATATGGCATAGGAAAACCATTGACAAGATCAACACTCTCAAGCAATGAAAGAACAATAGTAGAAAAGACCTTGTCCAATGTTATTTTGAGCATCCTTTTACCTTTAATGAAGTTTAATATTATTTCTTGGAGGGTTTGTTGAATTCGTAACAAGGGTAATCAACCCCTAACACACATTCCTATGACACATTTCCTTCAAAGTTGTAAATTGGTTGTTCTAATAACCACCTTGTGTCCACTATTTCTCATGTTCCAAGGAAAGGTGGTTACCTTCAATGATGAAGATATGCATTGAACTGTTAAGAGTATAATGGGGAGAACATTAGGTTAGAACTGATAGAAATGGATAAAACACTCTCAATAATAGTTGTTGAAGTTAGAGATATTTTATGTGGTGAATTTGTTCAACATGCACTTACAAAGAAATCAAAGTTTCAAGAACAATTCTCCCAAGTATAAAAAATTCAAAAATATGAAAAAATCCAAAAAATTATAAAACACTTCTTACTAATGTCATCCCAATTGGAATTCCATGGATGACAAAGGTCTAAGATCAATATTTTAACCCATCCCATCATGGTGATAGTCCTTCAACACCATTATCTGTTGCTTCCATGCATTAAATAATCCTTGCTTGAATACTCAACCAACCTCTCCTCCACCAACACAAAACATAATATCACACTATGGCACACTGAGAGGCTCTCTTGGGAACCTATGCACACTGTCACATGTGGGAAGATTGATGGAAAATGTTAAAAGAAGAAGGAAAATAGTATCTATTGATTGTAATATCCCCATCCCACTTCCTCATACATTTCCCTATTAAATGAAATAGTAGGACACTAAGAAATCCTCCTCCCCACTCAAAAAAAATCTCTTCCAAATACCACTCCACCAATCATAGTTTCCCACATAAGGTATTGTTCCATGCAAATGAAACAAATTCTCACAATACCATATGTGTTATACCTCAAGTGCCCACATACCCTATTTGGTTAGTTGAAATCAATGCCTCTTTGTTTTTGGGTTCCCTCTCGACAATGACATTGGATAAGTTCATTGATAAAAGGTTCCTTTGGCTTGGGTGTCCTCTTTAAGGTATAAATAGGCCATTCTCTCCTCTTCCAAAGTATTCTTGGGTTATTTCTCATTCTCTCTTCTTGGAAGAGGGTGAGTGTTCTTGATTTCAAGGGTTGCAGAAGGTGGTATGTGTATTTCTAGGTAAGCAATGTGCTACCCAAGCTCATATGTACTCATTTTTAATAATAATGAACACAATTTTTAGGTAGGAAATGTGCTACCCAAGTTCATATGTACTCATTTCTAATCCAATGAACACAATCCTTAATTTGGAACCTACTCTTCTTGCATAAATACTTTTGGATACCAAGACACCCTCAAGTTACAAATAGAAGGAAGCATACAACTATAAAATGAACTTTGCCTTGGCAAGCTAAATGACTCTCAAGAGAGACTTTTGATAGTTTCTCATATAATGGAGAGTTTGGAAAATTTTCTCTTAAGCAAGTAGGAAACAATGAAATAGTAATGCTCTATGTAATTTATAGAAGGTTAGAAAAAATGTTAGTCATTAATAACACACAAATGTTTTCTCATTAATACTAGAACTCTTTGAAAGAAAAGATAAATCAAAAGGCTGAATTAATCTAAAATTACAGTTAAAATGATTTATTCTTTAATCAATATTTTTGAATAGTCTATGAAATTGGATATGCATAAGCATTGTTCTATCAAGTTTTAACACTAATTAGTACAATGGTTCTACTTCATTACTAGTATCATTTTGGTATCACAGTAAGCTCATAATGATTACCATAGTGTTACTCATTCACACTTGTATTATCTAGCACACGCTAATTAATCTAGGAGCCAAGCATGCAAACAAACCTTCTCACAAAGAAGTTCTAGTTGGTGATGGAATCCAAAATTGCAGGATCAATGCACAAAGGGGTTGAGTTTCTATGGGTTCAAAAGTTACATTGACAACTTGCTTAATGAACTAACACCCTGGTGCAAGTTACCTCACTGAGCAGTGGGCAACCCTCCAAGGAGTCTGTGTGAATCTAGAAAACATTGATCCCAGGTACAACACCACCTTCCCTGTTTTGTTACCTTGGGTAAGAAATCTAAAATATTATGGCCTCTATGCTACCACCTACTATACCAAAGTAGAGGGGGGAAAATAGGGTTGATTACTCTGTTGGCCCCAATGCGACCTCGTGCTTGACCCTTTTGTTGGAAGGGCTTCCCAAAGTCAGTGATATAGAAAATGGATTTCACTCACTAACTCAAAGATTTATGTTTGTTTAGCATCTTTGGAATTTATTCACACAATCCTATTCCAAATCTCCACACCTAAGCTAAGATGGGTTTGAAGAGCCCTAGAAAAGTTGATAGATAAATTTTAATTAGCGCTTGATTTTAGGCAGTTGTTACTCAAAGGAGTGGTCGTGAAAATGATGGCATTTAGACTCGACTCTTTAAACCATGCAAGAGGAAAATGAAATGAAATAATTTCAACTTCGATGAAAACTAGATATGGGAAGGAGAAAGAGGTTTTAAGAAAATAAATAATTTCTTGATAGATTACTATGTGTTCACTGCTAATGAAAAAAAGTATGAGCTAATTATCTAGATAAATGGAAGAAAAATGACCCAAATTTTACAAATACCATTTAAATTTCATAGTTCACTTAGTACACCTATACAACATTGAATCAAATGTCATCATTTCTAACATAGAAAACTTTCATGATTATAGATGTTAACACCTACTATGTTATACCTTGTTCTATCCCTGATTCATTCCTACTTGGTTTTTAAAAATTTTGAATAAGTTATAAAAATATTTAGCATTTTGTTAAAGGTTTAATAGATTACCTTAAGGGGTTTTAAAAGAATGCTAGGGTGAATGAATGAGATGGACTTAATGTTGTGAGAGGGGGACATACAGAACTAGACACATGTTTAAATTATTATTTGATGACATCAAATGGTCTCAAGTCTTTTCATTTGAGCCATTAGTCATGTCAATACTTATGCATCATGATTATCTAACTTCATGAGTTTCATATTTAAAGTCTAATCCACGCAAGAGTGAAAAAGACAAATTGGGCTAGGTGCTACATGAACTTCCACATGTCCCTAGTCATGACCATTTTAAGCAATTCGATGAGTCATGGAAGATGTGAATCATACTAAAATATCATAAGCAAAATCAGTTAGAAAAGTACTCATCATCAGCCATAGCATGTGAAGTGGTATGTATCATCATTTGTACCTGTCATTTGTCTAGGCAGTTACACAGATCAATTTTCATACTCAATGTGTTTTCAAAACTAGCACCTTGTTCTCTATCTAATACAACAAATTTATTTGAATTGGCCCCTACAGAGCTAGAAAATCTCCTTGATTATCATTGAATAGAAGAAAAATCCCTATTTATACCCAAGAGTCTAGTATTTTGGTTGCAGTTTCACTTATGGGTAAGGGTGGACACGTGAACGGGAAAGAACCTAAAGTTCCTAAAGTCATGGAAGCTTACGAATATACCCAAATCATTTTTGATTGAGTAGGGTGGTATCTCTTTTGCACTAAACTAGATGGTCATCATTATGCTATATCCATGGAATTTGAAGAGAGTTTCAATGGACAATGGAACCAATTTGGAAATTTGTCCATGCAATTTACTGAAGAATCCATAGCTGCAATGTGCAACCTCCCCACTGATGGCAAAACATGGTTTAAGAATAAATTGATCATAGGTGGAGACATTAATCAATTTTTAAATCTTGAACACAAAGAATGTAATTAGGCCAAGGGAATCCCCAGGGATTGGATTGATGATGAATGGATGGAAGGATTTCTTATTCTTAAGAGATTCATCACTTGCAAGGGGTGTTATTCTATTGTATTCTTATTCCACTTGTGATTTCTGCTTCATCTAGCAGGTATTAAGAGGATGAATTTACCTTACTATTTCTTAAGGGATCTCAACAATATGGCTATGAGAGTTCAAGAAAACCCCAAGACTCCTCCTCATGGAATTTTTCATTAAGGGTTGATTAAAGTGCTTGTTAAGGCTGAATTATGGAAGTTGCAAAAGACTTGGGATCAATTATTGATCCAGTCAGGGTATGAGAAGGAAAAACATGCCTTTGTTTCTTAATAACATGGAAATATTGTTAAGCCTGATCAAGAGACTCCAACTAATGTCGATCAATCCTCTCCTGCAAAGAAAGGTAAACAAGCAACATGTTCTGAGACTCCATACGAGCTTGTAAAAGCTATATCATCCAGAAAACAAACAGAGACAGGGTCTTCTCATAGATTAGGTGGAAGTAAGCACCCTTTTCCTTTTTTCACATAAAACTTATTCTAAAAGGGATAAGAGGATAACATAACCTAAGGTTTCAGTAGAGGACCAACAACCTGTAAAAATGACACAAGAGATTGAAGATATTGTACATTTTAAATATCGTATCCCAGAGGTCAATCCTCATGCCTCGATTTCCTCTGATGATGATACCTCTAGGTATCTAATTGTAGTAAGTAAATGAAGCATAAGGCCTCAAAACAAGTTGAGGTTGAAGTCTAAGACAGTGAATAAACCTACCATATTAGAGAAGGTTATAATCATTGATGAGGAGCCTTTCAAACCCACTGGAAAGACATATACAAGCAAGAAAAATCTTGTCGCTAAGCCTATGAAGGATAAATCCAAGAAGGGTGGTTTGATTATACATAAAAAGACAATTATTGGGAAAAATAGGTTTCTTACCATGAAACAGAGTAAGAAAGATATGAAAATCCCAAACCCTAAGATTGGATCTGAAGGGAATGAGCCTAAACGTATTCAAACTCTATCCCAATATAATAAGATTAGGAAGCATAACTTAGAATTGTTGGCAGAAGAAGCCTCCTCCATCCTGCATAGAAAGCTGTCAATTTAAGAATATCACTTCCAGGATAAATTAAATTTTTGAGATTTAAACTAATGGAGGATGACAAAAATATTTTGGCTCCTTATGTCTAAGGTATCATGCTCCTTTTTGGTCATGTATAGTTATAACCCAGGAAGATAAAAGAGTTTAATACATGCAGCACTAGTTTTTGGAAAGTCGCTATAGGAATTTCCTGTAGTCGTTTACACAGGGAAATGATGGCGCTACCGGAACATCTGTAACAACCGATTTTGTTGTTGTTCTCACCTAGTTTCAGATTTTGCAACAAGATAAGGATATGAATTATGTAGGCATGTAATGGATCATGTTTTAAATCTATGCAATGTTTTGTGGAGAAAAAAATTGTATTGATATATGAATATTGATCTAGATCAACCACCTATGCTGAGTTGTCAAAGGTTAGTTTCAAGTGGAGATTTAAATATCAAAGATATCTGGGAAAGATATGGATAAAGTATTAGTGTCATCATTTGAATGAAAAGTAAGTGAAATCAATAATATGTATGCAATATTGTGCCTTGATTTTAGGAGTTCTTTGTAAATTGTTATGATTTGGTATATCAACAGTTAGGAACTGAATTGCATCTTGAGGTTTTGTACAGATTTTCTTTGAGGTGTCCATGATTCTCAGGATTGACCCTAATTACATGTAACTTATTTTGGAACTCTATATATTGGATAATATAGATAAAGAAAGGGTTGGATCCCTATTTTCCTTAAAGAATTTATCTTATACAAGTGTTTTGATTGACCTTATCTATGTAAATATTTCAGTGGTTAATGAAGTCATTAGTTGGTGTTTATCATTCTATTTCATTTATCATTTCTCATTCTCCATCTTGAACACATTATTACTATTATATGATTATATGGTTGTATGTATGTGCTGAGAGGGTTTAGACATTTTTATAGTTCAATATTCACCACATGTGTGTTTAAGATCCTTTAAATCTAGTTCAGAAAGAATTTCTGAGTTTAAGATTTATTCTTCTACTGGTTAATTATATAAAAGAACAGATTGTTCTTTTATGGCTATCAGTCTTGTTGCACTTTTTCTTCTTCAACATATACCTTACTCTCACTTGGTTCAGCTAATGGTTTTGTTTACCTAATTTGTTGCACATAGAGAAGAGATCTTGACATCTTGTCCTTTAATCTCCTTTAATATCAAGAGTGTGATCCTCCCACCTCTTAAAATTATTTTTCTTTTAAACTTTTGAAATAAGATATGCTAGTCTTGTTCTTAAGAAGTCTAGGAATAACTTCTAGCACTAACATATTTTGGAGCCATTGTCAAGGATGAAACGATGAGATTTTCCCTGGGTATAATGACATGATACAGATCTAGTTGTAGATCGTGAAACTATAACTACGCACAATTGACTGCATATATTTTCACCTAGTGACTCCACATTAGACACTCTAGATCCAAAGAGAAAGGGGACTAGATCCCATCAAGAATCCCCCAATGTGCATGTTGTTTCAGATCCTGAGAATATCCTCAAACAATCCAAATCTTTTAAAAAATTAGGGTCTGAAAAATTACTTCTTTTACCTCTTGCTGAAGGATATACCTTGGGGAAAGAGGAATTTGTTGAACCATAGTATTTTTACACACCCTATATTGAGAGTATAATTAAATTTTAGGAAATATTTGAATTCCCTGAAGAAACAAAATACCCTCCTTTGGAAAAAATCTTAATCCTTGAAGAAGTTCAAGAAGAGAAACCTAATATTAGCCTTCAAGTTAATATCCTTGCTTCTAAAAAACTTGTTGAAGATATTCTCCAGTCCTCTCCTAAGATTCAATTGGTGAATATTACTAATCTCTCATCACCACAATCACCACAATCCTCACATACAAATCAACCTTTAGGTGGTCAAACAATGGTTGGTGCAACACCTCCCAACCCAATGGATGTTGTTAGGGCTTCCATACATGCACTTTGGTATTGCCAAATAATATTCATCCTCTCCGAACAACTGATTACATGAAGTACCTTCCAAGGTTTGACAATGAAGGGGAAACAACTACAAAAGAGAATTTAACTGCTTTTTATTCATTTGTTGACAATTTCCAAATGGATTGTGATGTTGTGTGGATGAGGATTTTTTTTCAAAGTTTAGATGGAGAGGTGAGGAAGTGGTTCATAAACCTTAGAGACAACTCTATTACCACTATCATAGACCTTTATGCCACCTTCTTGAGAAAGTGGGGAGACAAGAAATATGATTTATATTATGACAAAATTCAATAATCTTCGAAGAAATAATGGTTAATCTATCTCTGAATTTTCACAGAGATTCAATCGGATGTATCAGAAAATACCATATGATATCAAACCAGTTGAAATGTTAGCAAAGGTTACTTATGCTAATGCCTTTGATGTTGATTTTTTTTTGCTTCTTAGGGAAAGAAGATAAACCACTCTAGATGATATGCAAGATTCAACTCTTGAAGTTGAATCCAATATTCTAGTATCTGAACAGTTGAAGAAGAGATCAGATAAGGGAAATATCAAAGAAAAATATAAGTTTTCTGCATCGAACACTAAAAATCAGAAGATTTCCTTGCGGGAAATGGCAAGAAATATGGAAGAAATGTCATCTGAACTATCCAAACTCATATTGGAGAAGCATAAATGGAATGCACCTAAAGAAATCAGAACAAAAATCCATACAAAAGGACTTATAACCCTCAGATAATGTAGAGGGATAAGAAGAATAATAATGATCAAAATTCATACCCCTCTATAGAATAATTGCAATGAAGAAAATTAGGAAGCTGAAGATGCAGATAAATATATAGATATTCATTTGTTTGGAGATGAAATTTCTCTCAGTCACCTAACACAAAATTAATATGAAGATTCATTGAGTTCATAGGCTGGGGGAAGTCTAGATACTATACTTTGTAATAGAGAACAACAAGGGTACAATCTTAGATCCAAATCTGCCCCTCAGAAAGAAAAATGTGTTCCTCAGAAAGACAAATATGCTCCTCACAAGGAGAAGCCTGTTGTCCTAGCAGTACATAAAGGAAACAAAAATCCTAAAAAAAGACAAGTATAACCTGCTATGAAGATATCAGCCCCAAAATCAGACAGGTTGGTTTCTCCTTTTAGCTTGGAACATGAGATCAGTAAGATCAAAATCCCTATTCCTCTTATTGAATTGGTTAAAACTAATTCTTATAGGAATCAAATTTTGAAATGGTTGCAACCTTCTTATGCTACCCCGACCCTTCTACTGATGTGATTAATCTACAGGATGAAAAACCTACTATTTTTTTAGGGCCTATTGTAGAAGAAAGGGATGACTCCACTCCTCCTTTTTATGTCTCATAAATGTTCATGACAAAATCCTTCATAACTACCTGTTAGATTCTGGATCCTCTAATAATCTTATGCCAACATTTTTCATGGAAGAAATGGGGTTAGAAATTACTAAGGCATACCATGATCTCTTTTCTTTTGATTCCAAAAAATTCAAATTCTTGGGGGTTATCAAATACCTTTTTGTTTCATTATCTCAAATCCCAGCCAAAATTTTAGTCATGGATATAATTGTGGTTGATATCCCTCCTAGGTTTGGTATGCTATTTTCCAGATCTTGGTGTAAGAGGCTTGGGGGATATCTTCAAATGGATATTTCTTATGCCACTATACTTGTTTTTGGAGGAGAATTTAGGATACTTTATCATGAAGAAAAGTTGGCATACATTATCAGTGATAGTGATCATTCTATAAATCGTCCCATTTATGAAGTTGATGTGGAATTGGGATATTATATTTTCATATTGACAATGTTGTCCAACAGTCTTTTCCTTTGACAAAATTAGTTGTTTCCCCATGGTCTTTTACTTTGGAAATTGTACTTTGATGGAGCCTCATCCACAGAAGGTGTAGGGGCAGGCATAATGTTGATTTCTCATGCAAATGAAATCATTACACTATCCTACAAACTAGAATTCGAGACTAAAAATAATATTGTAGAGTACGAGGCTATGTTGTTGGGTCTTAGGGAAGCCAAAGAACTAAAAATTCATCATTTAAGGGTTCATGGAGATTACGAACTCATTATACAATAGGTCATAAATGTGTATCAGATGAAGAATATCATCTTGAAAGAATACATAAATGAGGTATGGGACATTGTTGAAGCCTTTTTTTTGTCTTTTAATATTGTACATATCCCTAGAAAATTGAATGTGTAGGTTGATTCATTAGTTGTAGAAACAAGCACCTTCAAACACCCTTTACCCCCAAAACTGAAATATGAAATAGAGGTTAGATATAAGCCTTCTATTCCAGACAATGTCAAATATTGGAGTGTTTGAAGAAGATTCTGAAATCAAGATATTCATTAAAGTTGTTGATGATTTCTCTTCCATTCATATTGATCAAGATGAAGATGTGTAGGAGGAAAAACTGAATTTGAAATTTCACAACATGATTATTGGACATAAAAATTTTCAATTGCCAACAAATAATATACCAAAAGGTATATTGCCTCTTGGAAGGATATTTTATCAGAATGATGTCCCTGTGAAGCCCCTTGATCCAAAAAAAGAAGTATATGTGATTGATTGCAACCTTGGGACTGCTGCAAAGCCTAAACTTGTTAAACTATCAAAATTTTTGTCAGGGAAATACAGAGCTAAATATGAGAAATTTTTGAAGGAGTTTACTGATATTTTTTCATGGAATTATGAATATATTAGGACTTTTGATGAAACTATTTTGCAGCATAAGATACCTTTGAAAGAAAATGTGAAACCGTTCAAGCATAAATTAAGACAGATTAACTCGCTTTTGTTACCTACCATGGAGAAAGAAGCCAAAAATCTTCTAGATGCTAAGATCATTGTACCTCTAAGGTACTCTGATTGGGTGGAAAATATGGTACCAGTGAGGAAAAATAATGATGAAATCAAACTTTGTGTCGATTTCAGGAATCTAAACAGATGCTCTCAGAAAGACAACTATCCACTGCACAAAATGGAACACATATTGTAGAGGGTAGTAGGATCTACCAGGTTGTCTATGATTAATGGTTTTTTCGGGTACAACCAAGTTGTTGTTCATCCCAATGATATGGAGAAGACTTACTTCATGACACCATGGGGAACTTTCATGTACACTCGGATGCCTTTTGATTTGATAAACGTAGGGGATACGTTTCAGAGAGCCATGGATATAGCCTTCGTGGGAGAAAAGGACAAGTTTGTGGTCATCTATCTATATGACATTACTGTGTTTTCTAAATCTGATGATGAGCATCTACAACATATGAGACATGTATTTATGAAATGTAGAAGGTATGGTATTTCCCTTAATAAAAAAAAGTCTCATTTTTCTTCAGAACAAGGGAAATTACTTGGTCACATTGTTTGTGCTGGTGGATTTAAGATTGATCTTGCTAAAGTGATATTTAATCAAAGGCTTTCCATTCCTAGAAATAAGAAAAAGATTCAGTATTTTCTTGGGAAAATAAAATTTCTTAGAAGGTTTATTCCCAACTTTGTTGAATTGGTCAAACACATAACTGGCATGTTGAAAAAGGGTAGTGATATCAAGTGGAAGACAGAGGATAAAGATTCTTTTCAGAATATTAAACAAGCTATTTCTGAAGCTCATGTTCTCATCAGTCCAGATTTTGAAAAATATTTTCTCATTTTTTCTTTTGCATCTCATGATACTTTAGCAGCTGCTTTATTACAAAAAAAATTCCGAAGGTTTCAAACAACCTATTTCTTTCTTTATCAGTTCACTTCGGTGTGCTGAGTTAAAATATGACATCATGGAAAAATAGGCTTTTGCCTTGGTTAAAGCACTAAAATCTTTCATAATTTATGTGTTACACTCGAAATTTATTTCCTATGTACCATCTAGTGCCATTAAATATATATTGACTCAGCTAAACATCGATGGAAAGAGGAGAAAATGGATAGATAAGTTGCTTGAGTATGATTTAGACATCAAGCCCACTAAGCTGGTCAAAGGTTAGGGGTTGGCTAAGATATTATCTGACTCTAATTGTAAAGTTTTTGGAGTTGATTACATATGTAATAATTCAAGAAACTCACAGCCACAAGAAAGTAACCCTCAGGTTCATGAAACGATTGTTCAATTTGAATGGTATAAAGATATCCTATGTTTTCTACAGAATTTCAAAGCTCCTCCACGAATGGATAAACCCAAAGTAAGATCCTTAAAACTCAAAGATGTCAAGTATTGTGTAAATAATCAAATTTTATTTTGGAGGGAACCTGTTGGATTCTTATTGAGATTCCTTGATAAAGAAGAAGTTGAAAATGTCATGACCCCATTTCATGAAGGAGTGTGTGGAGGACATCAGTTCTAGAAGACCATTGCATACAAAATACTCATGGATGGGTATTATTGGCCTAGTTTGTTTGCTGATGTCAATGTCAAAGTTAGGACATGTGAAAAATGTCAAATTTTTGAAGTAAATAAATAGCTCAAGTCCTTACCTCTCAAGCCTATAAAAGTGGCTACACCTTTTCAGCAGCGGGCTTTAGATTTCATTGGTGAAATTCATCCTCCATCCAGTGGCCAACATAGATGGATTTTGACAACAACATACTAATTTACAAAATGGATAGAGGCCATACCTACAAGGAGGGAAATTGATAAAGTGATCATGTATTTTCTGGAAGAAAATATTTTATCTAGGTTTGGTTGTCCTGATACGATCATAACAAATAATGTTGCAGCCTTTAAGTCTTCTAACCTAATTAAATTTTGTGAAAACTATGGTATTAAGCTCAGACATTCCACTGCCTATTACCCACAAGGTAATGGTTTGGTATAATCTTCCAATAAAAGTATGGTCAGGATTATTAAGAATATTTTGGAGGACAACAAGAGATCTTGGGATGCAAAGTTAAAATATGCCTTGTGGGTCAACCGAGTAAGCACCAAAAGAGAAATTGGAACTTCACCGTTTCAATTGGTATATGGAATGGAAGTTGTTTTTCCAATACAACTTGTTTTTCTAGTTGTAAAGTATMTTAAATAAATTTAGGTTGATCCCAATGCTATCAAAAGGATCTATCATATTGTGGAACTACATGAAGTGAGAGAGAAAATTCTGGAGAAGGCACATCAACATCAACAAATGATTAAGGAGACTTTTGATAGAAAGTCAAAAACATAGCAGCTTRTACCTAGTGATTTGGTTTTGAAATGGTATGCTCGTAGGGAATATCATCATGGGAAGCTTGATATCCTATCGATAGGTCCATTCAAGGTTGAAAAAGTTTCGTATAACAACACTTTCCTCTTGCAGAATTTGGAAGGTGAAGAGGTTTTTGGTGGCCCAATAAATGGGAGTTTTCTAAAGAAATTCTTTTACTAAGGCCATTAGTGGCTTGAATCTCATTGTATATATCGGTGTGGTGTGGTAGTTAGGAAATAAGGACTCCATATACAAATGGAGCATACTGCTCTCTCTTTTTTTTCAGTTTTCATAAATGGTATTTACGTTTGCAGTCTAATATATTTTTGAATAAAGTTTGTTCAGAGCTCAAAAGATGGAACATCACAGTTTGAAAATAAACATGGTATAAAGATAAAAGTATTAGAAGGCACAAGTCTACTCAAATTTCTTGGAGTTTCACAGGGAAAAATCCATCCCCCATGGAGCCATTGTTAACACCTACTATGTTCTACCTTGTTTTATCCCTCATTCATTCCTACTTGGTATTTAAAATTTTTGTATAAGTTGTAAAAATATTTAAAATTTTATTAAAGGTTTAATAGACTACCTTAAGGGGTTTTAAAACAATTCTAGGGTGAATGAATGAGATGGAATTAATGTTGTGAGAGGGGGACATAAGGAACTAGACACATGTTTAAATGATTATTTGATTGCATCAAATGGTCTCAAGTCTTTTCATTTGAGCCATTAGTCATGTCAATACTTATGCATCATGATTATA